>JAULJZ010040334.1:0-14567 GCA_032270985.1 Heliamphora pulchella
ATTTAATCGAAATAAATTATTATTTTTTGAAAAATGTGAAATAAAAAATAAAATAAATAAATACCTTTAATCAATACCATAGCTGAAAAATTGGAGAAAAAACTGTGCATTTATTAAATTTTATTTGTTATGCATTTAAACACAAAAAGATGGTTTGACAAATCAGAATCTTTAGAATTGTGTGCACGAAAAGATGTTTGATTCTTTCAGATCGTGTGATTTTCAGAATTTTTAAAAATCTAAGTGGGAAAGAGAATTTTTTCACAGATAAATCTCGTGGTCTCCTTCACCAGTTGTAGACGATGCAATTAAACCATGCGTGTTGGCAGTAAGGCCTTCCTCTCCATTGGACAGATTAATTGCGGTATCGCCAATACAAATCTCCTTTAGAAATAATTCTGAATAATTGTTAGTGTGGATTACTTTTCCATCTGAATGGCTCATTGCGAAGCGATTGATTTGGAATTAGGTGATGGTTAACACTTAACTATATATAATAGTATTCTCTCCATCTGAGTCATTGCTATTATATACTGGACCGAAATTATGTCTGCTATTTAATTTTACTTAGTAGGGTCAGTTGCCTAGATAGTAAAATTAATAGGAATTAACCTGTTTGATCTTATGAAGAATAGTAGATGTCCTCCAACCAAGGCATGTTATTCTCAGATTACCTGGTTACTGGTGAATTTCTTTTAAAAATGGTAGAGGGAACCAAATTAAAATAAATTTAAAATTTTGCTCATCATAATTAACGATATTTTAATTATGTAATTCTCAGGATTAAAATGGCATTCAACTTACTCGCTTCTATTCTCAAAAAAACAAACTTACGGAACCAAATTATGTTGACTCGAAACGGAATTTGGACAATGTCTTAACTGCCGAGGATTATAAGTTTGTATTAACTGAGATATGTCCATCGCTACCTGATGTAGGGGCGATCGAACAGAAAATTTAGGCCCATCAGAAGTAGCAGAAAACTGATCAGATGGCTCATTATTAAATTTTAGCTTTAATGTCAAATATTTTACAGCAACAGCATCAGTCTATACCTAGTGCCTATAACATGATTATGAATCTCAAAAAAATATTTGGGGATCAAAAACATGCTGCTAGGCACGTGGCTATGAAGTCTCTAATGAATGCAAACATGGATGACGGCACCCCAATTAGGGATCATGTTCTAAAGATAATCAGTCTTCTGAATGAACTGGAGATCTTTGGAGCTGAACTTGACTGGGAAACCCAGGTCGATATCATACTCCAGTCATTGCCTGAAAGTTTTAAGTAGTTTTTCCTAAACTACACCATGAAAAAGCTCAGCTTTTCATTAGTAAAATTTCTTAATGAACTTCAAACAGCTGTGAGTGTTCTTAGGAAGCCAAGTTCTGTATATGTGGCTGAGAAAGGTTCTTCCTCTAAATCGAAAGGTAAGAAGAAGAAAAAGGTTTAGACATGGGAAAACACATGTCCAAAAACAGTTAGGGGACCAAAAGCTGGTGTGAAAAAGCCGAGAGACGAGTGTTATCACCGTAACCAGTTTGGGCATTGGAAAAACCAGTGTCCTATTTTTCTCAGTAAGCAGAACAAACAAGGTAATTTCTATTTACTAGTAGTTGAAATATGTTTAGCGGTGTTATCTACCGGAACCTAGTGTGTAGATACGGGAGACACTAATTATGTCTACAATTTTTTGTAGGGATTCTAGAAAATCATGCAGCTTAGGGATGAAAAAATTTTCTTGCACATGGGTAATAATATAAAGGTGGCAGCAGTTACAGTAGGAGATGTCACTCTCAGCTTTAGTAGAGATAGGATATTACTTCTAAAAGATTGTCTTTATGCACATTCGATTAGAAGAAATTTAATTTCATTCTTGAGTTTAATAAAGAAAAATATTCTGTTCATTTTGGTGACTCTGTAGTTGTGAAGAAAAATAAATATTTTATTTGTTCTGGTATATTGGTGGATGATCTGTATGTCGTATCTCCAATCTCTTCTACATTACAACTAACTAAAATGAATAACACATATATATTACCATATAAGAGAAATTATCCTTTTTTAATAAACCACACGTTTCTTTGGTACTTACGCTTGGGTCATATTAATCTAAAAAGGATAAACAGACTGGTAGCAGATGGACCTTTGAGTTCATTGAAAGTGAAGGCACTTTCAGTTTGTAAATCTTGCTTAGAGGGTGAGATGACCAAGAGACCCTTTTTGGCCAAAGGTTATAGAGCTAAAGAACTGTTGGAGCTGGTTCATGCTGATGTGTGTGGTCCTATGACAATTCGGGCTAGAGGTGGCTTTGAGTACTTCGTCAGTTTTATTGATAACTACTCAAGGTATAGATACATTTACTTGATGCACCGTAAATCCGAATATTTTAAAAAATTCAAAGAATTCAAGGCGAAGGCGAAGAAGCGTCTGGATAAAAGTATCAAATCACTATGATCCGACCGTGGTGGGGAATACCTCTTTGGAGAGTTTAAGAACTACTTTTCGTCACCATAGGGAATTACATTCCAGTTGACTATACCTGGCACTCCGTGGCAGAATGGTGTAACAGAAAAAAAAAATAAGACTCTTATAGAGATGGTAAGGTCCATGATGAATTATTTAGGATTACCCGATTCGTTTTGGGAACTCGCTTTAGAGACAGCGGCTTACATTCTGAACTTAGTACCATCTAAGTCAGTACCTTCTAGTCTGAAATACATTCGAATTTGGGGGTGTCTAGCACATGTGCTGAAAGGGAATGCAAGTAAGTTGGAACCGAGGACAGAAGTCTGTTTCTTTATAGGGTATCTCAAGTTATGAAGGATGGTCTATTTTATACTCCTAAAGATCAAAAGGTCATTGTTAGCACCAATGCCCAATTCTTGAAAGAGAATTATATTTGGACCACAAGCCCAATAGCAAAATTATTTTGGAAGAACTGAGAGGATACACCAGTATAACGGAAGAGAAATCACAAGTCACTGATATTCCATTACTTCGTCGTAGTGAGAGGATTATCGGGACATGTAGTGCAAATTAAAAATAGGGTACCGATGCACAGGGTTCTGATTCTGCACAACGTGTTACTGCTAGTACACAAACACATGTAGTACCTGGTCGTAGTGGGAGGGTTGTTCATCAACCTGACTGGTACATGTTCTTGGGAGAGTATTTTGACTAGATCCCGACAGAACTAGATACCGAGACCTGTAACTACAATGAAGCACTTTAGGACAAAGATGCAGATCTTTGGAAAAGGGCTATGAATTCAGAGATAGAATCTATGTATTCTAATCAGGTATGAGAACTTGTAGAACTACCTGAAGGGATAAAATTCATTGGATGCAAGTGGATCTACAAGAGAAAGTGAGGAGCAGACGAAAAGGTTGAAACTTTCAAAGTTAGGCTTATTGCTAAAGGGTTCACTCAGAAAGAAGGGATTGATTATGAGGAAACATTTTCGCTGGTAGCCATATTTAAGTCTATCCGAATTCTCTTGTCCATTGCTGCTCGTTTAGATTACAAAATCTGGCAAATAGATGTCAAGACAACTTACCTTAACGAAAATCTTGATGAGTGTATCTATATGATACAACGAGACAGATTCATTGCAAAGGGCCAAGAGCACATGTTGTGTAAGCTTAAGAGATCCATTAATGGATTTAAGTAGGCATCAAGGTCTTAGAACACTCGGTTTGATCAAGCAATTAAGTCTCATAATTTTGATCAAAATCTATAAGAGTTCTATGTGTACAAGAAGCGTGACAAAAGCGTGGTGATCTTCCTGGTACTTTATGTAGACGATATCTTGCTCATCGAAAATGATGTGGGGGCATTATCTACGATTAAAGTATGGTTATCTGGGTAATTTGATATGAAAGACTTGGGAGAAACCATTCAGATCCTTGGGATCAAGCTTGTGCGAGATCAGAAATAAAGGATGTTAGATTTATCACAAGCAAAGTATATCAATGATATCCTTACTCGTTTTAGCATATAAGATTCCAAGAAAGGGTTTCTCCCTTTCAAGTATGGAATCACACTATCCAAGGATTAGTGTCCTAAGACACCTGATGAGATAGAAAAAATAAAGGCGGTTCCTTATGCTTCGACAATAGGAAGCTTCATGTATGCTATGCTTTGCATTAGACCCAATATCTGCTTTGCCGTTGACATGGTTAGCATATATTAGTCTAACCCAGGATAGGAGTATTGGACTACGATAAAGAATATAATCAATTACCTGAAAAGGATTAAAGATTATATGTTGATTTACCAGGCAGACAGTCTAGTACATTTGGAGTACACAAACTTAGATTTCCAGTCTGATAGAGAATTTTGTAAGTCTACCTCAGGATATATGTTTACCTTATGAGGTGGAGCTATATGCTGGAGGAGTATCAAGCAATCTTGCATTGCTGATTCCCCCATGGATGCCGAGTATGTGGCAGCTTCTGAAGCAGCCAAGGAGGTCGTTTAGCTCAAGAACTTCCTGTTGGATCTAGAGGTGGTACCTTTAATTCAGTCAGTTATTACACTTTACTATGACAATAGCGGAGCGGTTGCAACTCGAAGGAGCCAAGGGTCCATAAGAAAGGCAAGCACATTGAGCGTAAGTATCACCTGATACGAGAAATTATACAGAGAGGTGATATTATTGTGACCAAAATTGCATCAGAAGATAACTTTGCAGATCTTTTTACAAAGAGCTTACCAGCTAAAATTTTTGATAGTCATGTAGAGGGTATGAGAGTTAGATATATGGTATCATAATTTTGAGTATAAGTGAAAAATTGTTAGGGTTGGCATATTGAAATTTATATTTTTAGTATTTAATTTTATTTTAATAAATTAATTTTTTATTTTATGAGAATCTTTATGAGCAATGTATGTATATCATTTCTTTAATGTTATGCATGGATATTCAATATTCTGTACAGTATTTAATCTGGTGTATAGAGTACGGTTTGCACACAAAATATCAGATTTTAGGTTCTTGTATAATATAAATTTTATGTTCACAGTTTAGATAGAAATGGACATACCATTGGTACGACTGTGGCACAGAATTTTAGTCGGCCTGTCTTGGTTACGGGGAACAGAAAATAGCATCGTCTATTATTCCAACTCGCTGTGCCAGTATACTTTGTGTGTATTGAACAGAACATTTGGGATAATTAATTTTTCACTAACCATATAAATTAATTCACACCCCAAAATTATTATGAATAATGCTTATTCTTTTAATCTTAAAATAATTATTGATTTGCGTATATTTAATATTCGTTGTTTTGATTCATTAAAGAGTGCGATCTTATATGGGTCTATATTCTCAGTGAGTTTGATAGTAGTATTATTTATATGATAAATATTAATTATTGACAGAATCTACATCCCTCAGAATCGGGATTGACGATACCCTCTCATGGAAGTTTATAAGTTTTGACCAAACCAAACCCTGCATGTGAATTTGATTGTTCGGTGGTCAATTAAGTTCAGCGAAAGGGTTTAAGGAATGTTAATATGCCAATTAAATTAAATTATCAGTAATTAAATTTAATTGGCGGGTATCGAAAATCTTAACGTATGGAGAAATGGTAAGCATTTAATAATAGAAGCTCATCGCAAGAAGGTCTTGAGATTATGAGTCAGGGTACAATTATAGTACTTTAGCGGTGTGAACTGTAATTTAGTATTTTATAAAAATTGTGGAAATCGTTGCTAATTTTTCATAATTGCAGATGCCGCTATGAGGTTAGCTTAATTGCAAAAACCGCTGACACGTGTCTGTGTTCCATTGAAAGTCTTACTCATAATTACTCTTCAGGTCCCTGATATAACCCTATAAATATGCGGGTAGGCTGAACCAGTTTCATAACTTGTCTTCCAAGACTAAAGCTATCCAGGTTCTGCTCGTACGCATTCTTAATGGATTGTTGCCCACCCTACATTCAAGAATTGTATAAGGGAATACAGTAGAAGATCTGACGAGAGTTTCAACTCGGATTCAAATCGTTGTTAAAGATTCGACCAGTAAAAATCTATTCTTCTAAATTAACTTCGAATGCACGAATTTTATTTTAATTGTTCGTCATCCAAAATTTTATTTAGAGCCCGTTTCAGCGTTTTCCCGTCTAATTATTTTTTTCAGATGATCGTTTCACAAAAATAAAATTTCTGGCAGTCTTGTCTCCAACAACAAATAGGCTAATCATGATGCATGACAAATACAATATGATGCAAACAGATATGATATAAATATACAAAAATTTAAGGTCACAACACGGACTGAGAAATCATCAAAGATCAGTTTTAGGTCATGAATGGGATCGGAAATTCAGTTTAAAGTCGTGAAGAGGACCGAGGGGTAAAGGGGCGGCTTTTAAGTCATGCAAGGACCGGAGAGTCAGTTTAAGGTTATGAGGAAGGCCGACGAGTTAAAATGAGCATTTTAAGGTCATGCGAAGATCAGGGAGTCAGTTTAAGATTATGAAGAGGACCGGAAGAATAAATATCAGTTTTAGCTCATAAACGAACCAAAGAGTCTGTTTTAGGTTGTAACATTCCGAATTTTAAAATTAATTTGTAATTAAAGAATAGTAATTAATTAATAGTATTAATTGCATGTGTCGGAAAATATTAATAAAATAATAAAAATTAAATATATATCTATTTATTATTTATTATTATGATAATATTTTTGTCGTCCGTTACAAAGTTTAAATAGGTTATTAAATAACATATTCATGTTATAAAATAATTATATTACTAATAACCTATTTTAATATCATAACCTTTATAAATAAATTTTGTGATAATCGTAAGATTTATTGTAGTAGTTTAATACAAAATTATTTAATGTTTTGAAAAATAAAATTATTTTGAAAAAAATAAAATTATTTAATTATGTATTTTATAATTGTTGGTTACAATTTGAGAATACAATAATATAAATAATAAATTTTTTTTATTTAATGTTATTTAACGAGCAAATAAATCAGGTTCATTTTTTTTTTACCATTTGGAGCGGTGGAATTAACAGGCAATTATGATAATATAAATACAATATTTTTGATTATCTTCTAGTAGTGAATTGGATTTTAATAAGTTTTTGTTTTGCATATTTTTAGAAGGGCTATTATTTCTTTACATTTAATATTTTATACGTGTATATATATGTTTTATATATTAAGAAATATAAATTTATTTTTATAAGAAAAGTGAGTACCCAAATAGTTGAGACAGATAATTTGGTAGACAATTTTTAGAGATAGGAATTATGAAATTTTAAAAGTAAAGTAATAATATTGATACTTTAATATTTGCAAAGTTAAAATTAAGAGAGAGTGTGTTTGAGAAAAAAATTAAGGTCTTTTTGTGTAAACGAAGCCTGTTTGTCACAAAATTTTAAGATTATTTTTCTCGGTACGTAGTTCTTGTTATTCATTGGCGTCGATCGTTTACCAGTAAGTTCTAAAGCTTTATTTTTGTTTATTGAGTGACTTTTAATCGAAAAATTTATTTATTCCTATATTTTGATGCTTAAAATTTAATTTTATGATTATTTTACTCAAATGATAATTCTAATATTTTGATATAGGAACAGGTGATGTAGAGGATCAGGATTGGGATCTACTGGTCCCGTCCAAGTTGGCTGTGACGTCAGGGAAGAATGCCATGTGTGAGCCTGCACAAGAAAGGGTGAGATGCCCGTCGGTGGCCTTATACCGGTGGACCCTCCGACGATCAAGTCAGGTAAGGAATTTTAGTGAGAATAAAGAGCCTGAGAGTAAGATTCAGCAGAGTTTTGGCTCAATAGAAGAGAGTGTACCTTTTAGTCTCAGATTGTTGGCTATATATAGGTAGAAATATATTTGACCCGCTCATGGAGTCCGACCCGACCCGAGCTAGTCAGGTCGTACCTCTTTCCTTTGATCAATGCATAGCAATTAATGTTCTGATGATGACTTATCAGTGCCATCATTGAATATCTCTGCAAGATATCTCTGCAAATGCCTTTTGTCACATCTAGATGTCCATCAGTATTCTGATCTAGCCACAGGCCTAATTTGGGCTAGGGGTAAGCTGCTCCTATTTGTCCGTTTTACCCCTGAGTTGGCCTATCTATTACCGATCTTTCATCATCGTATCATCTCCCGGATATATGTATCGCAGGACATAATCTTTAATGTCAGTCATCCAGCTCAGCCTAGGGATCAAACGTTCTGCCTTGCTCGGCTTATAAATGCCAAGCACTCCTCGTAGAGGTGCCGAGCGCCATGTCTTCGGGATTCGGGAGCTGAACTCTAGCCGATCTCGGGACTTACGCCATGAAATCTCTATAGCTCGGGTACACTACCGTATAGCTCGGCCTATTGCCCGAGCTGATGTGGACTGCTGCATTGTACGACCTCCTACGTGTGCTCCACGTGGCTTTGGTCAGATTTTGATCTCCCTCAATTGCCCCCATCATCTTGCTGCTGCTAGGAGACTTGAGCAGCTAGAAGGTGATGTAATGTCTTTGCTCGATTTGTTACTTTGCCTTTAAGTCGGGAAGCTTGTTGAGCAAGTTTCGCTGACATAGTGTCCCTTAGCTGTCTTTTTCGCCACGTGTTGAGCCCCCACCGGTACTGTGGCGCATTTAATGCGTGCATTAAATGCGTACGGCGTTAGCTGTACCTTGGGTACTGAAACGTCACCGGAATGTCGGCCGTCGTTTCAATAAATGTCAATCATTTGGCTTAATGATGGCCGATTTGCTCAGATTTTTTGGCCCGATCAAATATTTTGCTCGGGACGCTCAATCTGACGATGGACGTTGCTCGGTTCCGTTATCCAAGCACCAGCAATACGATGCCCAACCGTCACAAGTTGTTTGGGCATATCTGCTCAGGAGAGACGTGCCGCCTGCGTTAAACGCCCATTAAATGCACACGGCGCGCGTTAGGGAACGCGCCATAACTGTTGTCTTTTGGCGCTTCATTTGAATCATTCGTGAAGCAATAAAAGGGGGATGGTTCTCCCTCTTCCTCTCTTTTACGAACTACTCAAACTCCATGCACCTTGGCGATTTTCAGCAACCACTCTCTACAACTCCGGTGGCTGTGATTCGTGCTACTCCGGCTACTTTCAGGAACTTTAGATTCTTCTTCGACTAGGTTAGTATCGCATTTTCCTATTTTTTACCTTCTCATATGAAAATCCTTGGCCAATGCCGCCGTAGTCGGGGTTGGGCTCACTGGCCTATACCTCCGAATGCCCTGGGACCGCCGCTGCTACCACCGGCGATGGCGGTGTTGCTGGGAAAATATTTGCAAATATATCTATGCACGTACATTGAAAATCTCCCCCCCTCCTCCTCTTTTTTTTTAAAGATATGGGACGTCTTGCCCGCTATATTGACACACTAGAGGCTTTGGCAGAGCTCCGTTGAGCTAGGTCGATCCCTGACGATGTTACTATACGTCAGGCAACCGACAAGGAAAACTGGACCACGGAGGAGCCCGGGGCAGCCGTATTTCCCCTAGTGGCTCTTCTGGAATCCAGGCTAGAGTTCCCGCTCCCGAGCATCGTAAGGGAGGCTCTAGCATTCTACCGGTTGTGCCCCGTACAACTTACTCCCAATGTCTTCAGCATCTTAATAGGGGTAGCATTATTGAATCGCTACATGGGCATTGATCTCAGTGTTCGGGAGATTCAATACTTCTATTCCATATCGGAGACGTCCAAAGGCCAGAACAGGTACTATCTCAAGGCCAAGGAAGGACGTCAGATAGTGCTCGAGCTAAAGAACTCCCACAAGGGAGATTTAGATGATTTTGTAGTGGTCGGGGGCAACTGGCAGCTCGGCCCTGGCATCCATGATCAGCGCGTTCGGCTCTGCCCTACAAGAGCTGGAACCCAGGTAGCCGAGCTCCATTCCCAACATTTTGAGTCCTATCACTTTTCATTTCTGTATATCCCGAGCTATATATCCCGAGATCTAACGCCTTTAAATTTTTAGGTGCCTACAGCAACACAACCGCAATCAGGGATAAGAAGGACCGAAGAGACAGTCGGGTGAATCTTGATCACCTTCGGCGTGTTTTGCATTAGGATAAGGAGGTTCGATCTTTCAAGAGGCTATTCAACGGGATCCCGATCAGGCCAGACAAAATCGGGCACCGATTAGAACCCGTTGAGGAGGTCGGGACTGAAGGAGGTCAGAGCACCGGAGCTTCTACCTCCAGAACAACGAGTGGCGAAAGACCCTCGGGCTCCTACAGTTCGGCAACACAGGCCGTTCTTCAGGCCATCGATATGTCTCAGAGGAATCTTTTCAGCCTGCTCGGGAGTGTACCTGGTGTAACTCCCACTGCACGTCCAGTGATTGCGGGTTCTTCCGCACAACCACCAAAGCCGACCTCAACCGCTCCCCCCACAGCTTCAGTTCTGGTACCGCCAGCACCTCCACGGGCCTCCCGGAAGAGGAGCTCGACGTCCGAGGTGGCCGAACGAGAGCCACGCCGCCGCGTTGAGGCCCATGCCTCTCTCCCTACTCCGAACCAAGCTGAGGGCTCCACACCAGGGGAGGAGGCACCTCTTATTCTATCTCCCTCCTACCGCGGGAAGGCCCTCTCCACACAAGATTCAGTGCAAGAGAGCCACCACGTGGCTTGGGCTCTGGCTAAGAGCGTTTGCCTTCAGAAGGACAAGGAATCCTATGCGGCCATCCCATCCTCTTCGCTTACCAAGCAGGCTACCCAGCATCTTATTGCGGTAAGGATCAAGTTCATTGCTAAGACCATTCTTCTTGGGCTTCCATTCTTTCATTATTTGACTCGTATTTTCTACCAAACAAGGGCTTTAAATGGAAATGGAGGCTGCTGCTCGATGCAGTCAACTACAAGAGAAACATAACCAACTCCACGCTGAGGTCCAAAAACTTAAGGAGGACGTGAAGATTCTCCAGGCACAGGTCAGCGACGCCTACGCGGCTAAAGAGGACGCCAAGGTCCGAATCACCAAAGCTCTTGACTCAATCAAGGAGCAGGAGGCCAACCTCGCATCGGTGATCGGGCAATTGAAGGAGGCCTCCCAGGCCAGAGCCACCCTTGAACAGGAAAATTTCCAGCTCAAAGCCGCCAGCGCCCGAGTTCACAAGGAAAGATTTGATGAGGGCTATAACAAGGCGAGGGATATCTACGAAGCTCAGGTTATGAGCATGCAGAATCCCCTGTTCAAGATGGGTTGGGATTCTGCACTCAACGCCGCGCAGATCGGTCCTGACTCCGAGCTCCACATAATTATGCCTTGGATCCAACCGTCCATCCCATTTCCTGATCAGCTTGCTCACCTGATCGGGAGGGCCATCCCTCCAGGTCCTGTTGTGGAGGTCGCGCCCTTCTCTGCTATTCATATCGATCCACCACTGGCCCCAGCGCAAGACTTTGAGGTCTCCCCACCTCCTTCGTCCGAGCAAGGAGCAGAACTGGAAGAGCTTGACCCGCTGTGGCCGGAGGTTGGAGCTTCGAATGTTAACGCCACAGTAGATCTCACCCTCGAGGAGGACCCCACGTTTGACGAGGTTGTTGCTCAAGAAGGGAAAGAACGGGAGACCAAGGACAAGGAGGTGGGCCCACTGCAGGGTGAACAGCAATAAGGGGGACCTGTGCTGGAGTCACTTTTCTTTCCCTTATTCTTTATTTTTGAGTTTTCCAAGTTCGCACTGCACGGCCTTATCTTTCTTGTGAGGTCGGCGTGCCCAAGCTCTGTACTCACTTTTATTATTAATGCAAAGTTTTTCTGTTCATCCTCCTGTTATTACTGTCATTCTTGTACCGTTCTTGCATTGCTAATGCACATGTCTTATATTTGCTTCCAATTTGTTATGCAAGTCCATGAAGCTCGACCTCATACTATTGCGAGAGGTCGGGTAGTTTCTCATCACGTTGAGAGTATACAACTAAAATGCTTAACAATCTCTGAAGATCACCCGAGCAGTTTTAACTAATGCTGACTAATATATGACTGAGCAAGCCCTATTGTGACCTAGAAATGAGATACAAATCTCTGAATTACCAAGTTGCCAGAGGTCGGCCTTCCACCGTTCGTACACTCTGGATAGTTTTAGCGGAGCTCGGGCTCTGCTCATTCCGGTACCCATATTTCGAGTAACACCCAAACACTGTCAATTAACCAAAGCTGTAGTATAATTGAGCAAGTCTTTTTGATCAGTCAAAACCTTACGATTTCTTGGAGGTCGGTTTGGTATTCACCTTTCGCCTTTATGGTTAGCTAATGACTTTCCTGTTCGGTCTTACCGATGTTGCCTGGTCAGGATCGTAAGTCACCTGAGACTTATTCGGTCGCCAAGCTAGGACTCCTTTGCCCAGGCGTGACTTAAAAACCACCGGAGTTTTTATGCCTAGCCGAGCTAGGGCTTTCTTTCCCAGGCGTGACTTGGAAGTCACAGGGACTTTTGTGCCTAGCCGAGCTAGGGCTTTCTTGCCCAACCATGACTTAAAAGTCACCGGGACTTTTGTGCCTAGCCGAGCTAGGGCTTTCTTGCCCAGGCGTGACTTAGAAGTCACCGGGACTTTTATGCCTAGCCGAACTAGGGCTTTCTTGCCCAGGCGTAACTTATAAGTCACCGGGACTTTTGTGCCTAGCCGAGATAGGGATTTCTTACCCAGGCGTGGCTTAGAAGTCACCAGGACTTTTGTGCCTAGTCGAGCTAGGGCTTTCTTGCCCAGGCGTGACTTGAAGTCACTAGGACTTTTGTGTCTAGCCGTGCTAGGGCTTTCTTACCCTGGCGTGACTTGAGACCACCGGGACTTTTGGTGCCAGGCTGAGCTAGGGCTTTCTGCGATGTCTTTAATCGTGCACAAATTGTTGGAAAAAATTCTCTTTATTCATCATCCCGAACAGTATGTACATTTGGGACTTTAATGATAAAACTTCCTCAAATTCTGTGCGTTCCATGGTCTTGGGATCTGCTTTCCTTCCATATCTTCAAGTCTGTATGCTCCTGTGCCAGCAACTGATATGACTTTGTAAGGACCCTCCCAGGTTAGGCCTAGCTTGCTATCGAGGGGGTCCTTTGTATTAAGGAGGACCTTCTTGAGGACCAACTTGCCGACCTGGAAACTCCTTTGGTTGACTCATCTGTTGTAGAATTTTGCAAGTTGTTGGTGATAGGATGCTAGTTTGACAAGAGCTTGCTCTCTTCTTTCCTCAGCAATGTCCAGGTCTCGAGCAATGCTGAGGTCGTTATTCCTGGACTCTAAGGCTTCAGTTCTGATTGTAGGCATACCGACCTCCAAGGGAATAACTGCTTCTACGCCATGGGCCATGGCAAATGGTGTCTCCCCAATAGAACTCCTAGGAGTTGTTCTGTAAGCCCATAACACTGAGGGTAGCTGGTCTGCCCACTTTCCTTTCGCCTTTTCTAATCTTCTCTTCAACCCTGCAAGAAGTGTCTTGTTCGAGATCTCAGCTTGGCCATTGCTCTAGGGAAATGAGGGTGTTGAGAAATGGATTTTTATGCCCAAGACCGAGCAGAACGTCTTGAACAGATTGCTATCAAACTGCTTCCCGTTGTCTGCAACTATGGCATGCGGAATGCCAAATCTGGTGATAATGTTCTTCTATAAAAACTTCTTCGCGTCCACATCTCTAATGTTGGCCAAGGGCTCAGCTTCCACCCATTTGGAAAAATAGTCTATAGCTACAATTAGAAACTTTCTATTGCCAGGTGCCTTAGGCAATGGCCCAACAATATCCAGTCCCCATTGAGCAAAGGGCCATAAGCTGGTGATCGGGCTAAGCTCCTCGGCTGGCTGCCTGTGCAAGGGAGAAAATCTCTGGCACTTCTTACACTTCTGCGAGTATAACTGGGCATCTTTTTGCATGTAGGACCACTAGTAGTCCTGGCTCATTGCTCGGTGCGCCATAGATCTTCCCTCAGTGTGGCCCCCACATATCCCCTCATGAAGCTCGAACAGAAAGTCTTGGACTCTGTTCGGATGAACACATAATAGGTAGGGACCTGCGAAGGATCTTCTGTATAACTGACCCTTAGGGGAAAGCCAAAAACATGCAGACTTATGTTTGATCTTGTGCGCTTCCTTTTGGTCCTCTGGGAGTTGTCCATCGCTGAGGAAACTGATGATGGGGTCCATCCAGCTCGGCTCCTGGTCTTCCTCAATTGCACATATTTTTCGAACAGTAGTATCAATGCTCAAGTTTCCCTGCTTCTGCACTTCAACTGTTCTCTTTAGCCCGAGCTCGGTTGCGGATGACAGGGCTGCTAGAGCGTCAGCATGAGAGTTCCCTTCTCGGCTGACCTGCTTGATCTGTACTGCTTCGAAGCCCTTGGCCAATTCGAGTGCAATAGAGAGGTAGGCAGCCATCCTGTCATCCCTAACGTTGTATTGCCCAGTCATTTGGTTGACCACTAGCTGCGAATCACAAAAAACTTTCAAGTTTCTAATGCCTAAGAGTTCGGCACTCCTAAGCCCTGCGAGTAGTGCTTCATACTCGGCTTCATTATTGGAGGCTGGGAATCCCAACCTTATTGA
>JAULJZ010040355.1:0-14566 GCA_032270985.1 Heliamphora pulchella
TATAGTTCTTTAGTGGTGTGAACTGTAATTCAGTGTTTTATGAAAATTGCAAAAACCGCTGCGTCTTTCCATAATTGCAGAAACCACCCGTAGGTATCTGTGTTCTACTGGAAGTCTTACCTATAATTACTCCCCAGGTCCTTGTTGTAGCCCTATATATATGCGGGTAGGCTGAACCAGTTCAGATATAATTTTCATATCATTCTTGATATATTATTTCTGTCTTTCAAGACTTAAAAAATATATCGAGCTTCTGCCGGTACTTGTTCTCGGAGGATCGTAGCTCATACTACGTTCGAAGATCGCATAAGAGAATACAGTAGAAGATCTGACAGGAGCTTCAACTCGGAATCAAGTGTAGTTGAAGATTAGATCTACAAGAGGTATTCTTCTAAATTAACTTTGGTTGCACGGGTTTATTTTTAATCGTTCGACGTCAAAATTTTTATCTAGAGCCCGTTTCAGCGTTTGCCCGTCTAGTTATTTTTTTACCGAAAATTATTTTACAAAAATAATGATCTTGGCAGTATTTCCTCCAATAGTTAACACTACTGTGGCCAATTAGGCCAGAATTCAGACTCAATGCCAAATCCAAATTCAGGCCTTGCAAACCCTGGCTGCAGACCCTAGCCTAGTTAACCCGAACGATAAGGAATATGGGGTAAGAGACAACATCTGTGATGACAATGTAGGACCCAAGGGGGCCCAACAAGTAGTTGCATAACTTATCAGGCCGAGAATCCCAAAAATTTTAGCCACGAAAGAGTTGATCTTGTCTGATAAGGTCGATAAGTTGGAAAAGATTCTGAGGAAAGCCCGAGGGGCAGAGGACTACATGTTGGATGTCGAGGGACTCTGTCTGTTACCTGATGCTAAGCTGCCCGAGAAGTTTAAGATGCCCAACATGGAAAAGTTTAACGGAATTGGATATCCGAGAATCCATCTGAGGATGTATGTGCGAACCTTGTCACCAATGGAGATTAGAGATTAGTTGAAGGCCCAGCTGTTCCTGCAGTCTTTGTCAGGAGTCGCTCAGAAGTGATTTCTATCCCTAGATGCCGCGAAGACAAGAACTTGGGAGGACATTGCTATTGCATTTTTCAACCCGTATAACTATAACTTCCAGCTTGACGTTACTACCTGAGAACTTGAGACGATTAGGCAGGAGGCTAAGGAGTCTTTTGTTGAGTTTATGACCTGTTGGAAAGCCAAGGCAGCAAAAATAACAAACCGACCCAATGTGAAGGAATAAGTGAGAATGTTAGTGAATAACCTACAGCCACGGTTCCACAAGTATCTGATAACACAGCTGTTGATGACGTTTGAGTAGGTCTTTGATGCTGGGTACAGATTGAGAATGCATTGTACTTTGGGGATATCGAGAAGGGAGAATCAAGTCAAAGAACAGTCCAAAAGCTGTATGCCAATAACTTGAACAATGCCACAAATGCTGTGAACCAAAGTTATGAAGTGAACCTATTGAACCCCAACCCGAACCAAGCCAACCCATCTATCTAGCCAGAAACCCAAAATTAACCCTGAAACCAAAAGAGAATCTTCACCTAACTCACTGTACCATTGAATTCCATCTTGACCCGTCTAATTGAGAGGGGTTTACTAAAGCCTTTGGAGCTGACCCTGCCTCTGAATCCTTTACCACTTAGGTATAATCCAACCCAATATTGTGCCTTTCATCAGGGGCATGATCATTTAACCAATAACTACATGAGGCTTCGGCATGAGATCCAAGATTTGATAGACAACAAGGTGATTCCTCCACCGACTGCCGTCCAGAAGCCGAACATGACCACCAACCCTTTGTTAAACCATGCAACTCAGCAGAACGTGAATGCCATTGGAGAAGGGTCAGAAAGTTTTGATCCCAAAAAATTCATAGTCGTAGTGACATAACTAAAATGTCTAGCAGCTTTGCCATCCAATCAGGAGGTATTGCTGATCAATGACCTAATTGAGAATTTGATAAATTGGAGGCAAACTACCAAGATCACTAATTTGAATATGATTTTTTGATAAAGAATTACTGGACGGGCAATCACCGAAACAGGTTCCAAATTAAAACTTTTTGATGTCGAACAATCAAAATAAAACTCATACTCCCAAAGTTAGATTCGAGATTATACCTTTCAAAATCTGGTAGATTAATTTTGGTTACTGCAACAACCACGATGTAAATTTTTCGAGTTGAAGCCCTGATCAAGCCTTCTACTGTATTTCCAATGCGTCACGAACGTAAAGTGGGCTACGATCCTTCATGAACTTAAACCTACTAAGCTAATCACAATAGGAAATACGTGAAAACCCTAATCTTGAAAGACGACTTATGAATTTGGTTCAGCGTACCTGCATATTTATAGGCTACAGCAGGGACTTATGAGGTAATTATGATATAGACTTCTAGTGTGACCCAGATAGTTTTCCACCGATTTCTACAAATATACAAACTTCTCAGTGATTTATGAATTATAAAAACCTTGCAACGGTTTCTGTAATTTTCATAAAATATTAAATTACAGTTCATGCCACTAAAAAACTGTAACTACACTATTAGCCATAATCTCAAGAGCAATTTGCATTGAGCTCTTGTTATTAAATGCTTAACTCATTTTCTCACGTTAAGATTTTCGATACCCGCCAATTAAATTTAATTACTGACAATTTAATTTAATCGGTATCTTAAAAAAATTTTTAGCCCTTCAACTTAACTTATTTAACTGCCGGATAATTAAATTCACTTGCAGGGTTTGGTCCGGTCAAAACTTATAAGTTTCTTTAAAGAGGTATCGTCAATTCCGAACAATCGGGACGTCAATTTCGTCAATAATTAATATTCACTATATAATTAATGCCGCTATCCACCTTACCGGGATTATAGACCCATGAAAGATCATACCCTCTATTGAATCAAAATAACGAATATTAAATATACGCAAATATAATTATTTTGAAATTAAGAGTATAAGCACTCATAATAACCTTGGGATGTAAATTAATTTATATAGTCAATATAAAATTAACTACCCCAATGTGGTCATGTTTAATACACATAATGTGTACTACCACAAAGAGTCGGAATAATAGATGACACTATTATCTATTTTTCGTAATCAAGATAGGCATACTAAAACTTTGTGCTACAATTGTTTCGATAGTTTTTTCAATTCCATCTAAACTGTGAACAAAAACTTATATTCTACACGAACCTATTATCTGGTCTTCTCTGTGCAAGTCGTACTTTACATACCAGATTAAATACTGTACAGAATAAAGGACATCCAAGCAAAACATTAAAAAATAATATTACATTCATTTCTCATTAATATTCTTAGAAAATGGAAAATTAATTTTATTAAAAAAATTAAATACTAAAACCAAATAAAATTCATAGTTTTTAGTATACAACCTTGATAATCTCCCATTTATACTCAAGATTATGCTGTCATACATCTGACTCCCATACCTTCTACATGACTATCGAAAGTCTTAGCCGGTAGGCTCTTTGTAAAAGGATCTGCAAGGTTGTCCCCTGATGCAATCTTGGTCACAGCAATATCACCCTTCTGTATAATTTTTTGTATCAGGTAATACTTACACTCAATGTGTTTTCCGTTCTTGTGGACTCTTAGCGCCTTCGAATTTGCAATCGCTCTGCTATTGCCACCGTAAAGTGTAATAGTCGACTGAACTAAAGGCACCACATGTAGATCTAACAGGAAGCTCCTGAGACAAACGACTTCCTTGGCTGCTTTAGAAGCTGCCACGTACTCGGCCTCCATGGTGGAATCAGCAATGCAGAACTACTTGATACTCCTTCAACTAATAGCTCCATCTCCCAAGGTAAACACATATTCTGAGGTAAACTTATAGAAATCTTTGTCTAACTGGAAATTTGAGTCTGTGTACCCTAAAGGTACTAAACTGTCTGCTTGGTAAACTAACATATAATCTCTAGTCATTTCCTGATACTTGATTATATTCTTTACCACAATCCAATGCTCTTACCCTGAGTTAGACTGATATCTGCTAACTATGCCAATGGCAAAGCAGATGTCGGGTCTAGTACAAAGCATAGCATACATTAGGCTTCCTACTGTCAAAGTATAAGGAACTGCCTTCATCTTCTCTATCTCATTAGGTGTCTTAGGACATTGATCCTTGGATAGAGTGATTCCATGCCTGAAAGGGAGAAACTCTTTCTTAGAATCCTGCATGCTAAAAAGAGTAAGGATATCATCGATATATTTTACTTGTGATAAGCCTAACATCTTTTGTTTCTGATCTCGCAAAAGCTTGATCCCAAGGATGTGACTGGTTTCTCCCAAGTCATTCATATCGAACTGCCTAGATAACCATACTTTTACCGAAGATAGTACTCTCATATCATTTCCAATGAGCAAGATATCATCTACATAAAGTACTAAAAAGACCACCACGCTTCCGTCACGCTTCTTGTACACACAGGACTCATCTGGACTTTGATCAAAATCATAAGATTTAATGGCTTGATCAAATCGAGTATTTCAAGACCTCGATGACTGTTTAAATCCATAAATAGATCTCTTAAGCTTGTACAACATGTGTTCCTAGTCTTTTGCTATAAAACCATCTGGTTATACCATATAGATACACTCATCAAGACTTCCGTTAAGAAAAACTGTCTTGGTATCCTTTTGCCAAATTTTATAATCGAAATGAGCCGCAATGGATAAGAGAATCCAGATAGACCTAAGCATGGCTACCGATGAAAAGATTTCCTCATAATCGATATTTTTCTTTCTGAGTACACCCTTTTACAATAAGCCTAGTTTTTAAGGTTTCAACCTTTCTGTCTACTCATCTCTTCCTCTTATAGATCCACTTACATCCGATGGATTTTATCCCTTCAGGTGGTTCTATAAGTTTCTAGACCTGATTAGAATACATAGATTTCATCTTTGAATTCATAGCCTTTTGTCAAAGATCTGCATCTTTGTCCTAGAATGCTTTATAATAGTTGCAGGGTTTGATAACCAACTCTGTTGGGATCTTATCAAAACACTCTTTCAAGAACATATACCGATCGAGTTGATGAACAACCCTCCCACTACGACGAGGCACTACATGCGTCAGTGTACTAGTAGTAACGTGTTATGCAGAATCTGAACTCTGTGCACCATTACCCACATGCTCGTCAGGCATGTTAATGGTATCACCCTGATCAGGATCTGCACTTATCTCGATAATCCTTCTGCTAATACGAGGCAATGGGATATCAGTGACTTGTGGTTCCTCTTCTGTTCTCCTGGTATTCCTCTCATTTGTTTCAGAACAATTTACGTATGGGTATGTGGTCTGTAATATAATTCTCTTCCAAGAATTGGGCATTGGTGCTAACAATGACCTTCTGATCCTCATGATTATAAAAGAAATCACCCTTCGTTCCCTTGGGATAACTTACAAAGAAACAGATTTCTACCCTCAATTCCAACTTACCCGTACTCCCTTGCAGCACATGTGTTGGACACCTCTAAATTGGAATATATCTCAGACTAGGCTTACCCATGGTCCACAATTTTGTGGGAGTAATAGGTAATGACTTAGAAGGTACCAAGTTCAGAATATAAGTCGCTGTCTCTAATGAAAGTCCCTAAAATAAATCGGGTAATTCCGAATAACTCATCATCAACCTTACCATCTCAATAAGATTCATATTCATTCTTTCTGCTACACCATTCTGCTGTAGAGTACTTAGTGTATTTAACTGGGATACAATCCCCTCTGATGATAAGTAGTCCATAAACTCTCTAAAGAGGTACTCTCCCAATAAGGTCAGATCGTAGTGATGTGATACTTTTACCCAGACGCTTCTCTGTCTCCGCCTTAAATTTTTTGAATTTCTCAAAACATTCAGACTTACAGTGCATTAAGTAAATGTATCCATACCTTGAGTAGTTGTTAATAAAACTGCCGAAATCCTCAAAGCCACCTCTAGTCCATATAGTCATAGGACCACACGCATTAGTGTAATCAATTCTAACAGTTCTTTAGCTCTATAGCCTTTGGCTGAGAAGAGCCTCTTGGTCATCTTACCTTTTGAGCGGGACTCATAGACTGAAAGTACCTCCACTTCCAATGAACTCAAAGGTCCATCTTCTACTAGTTCATTTATTATTTTTAGATTAATATAACCCAAGCGTAAGTGCCAAAGAAATATTTGGTTCATTAAAGAAGGATCCTTTATCTTATATGGTAAATTAGATATGTTATTCAATTCAGTTAGTTGTAGTGTAAGAGAGATAGTAGATATAACATACAGATCATCTACCAATGTACGAGAACAAATAAAACGTTTATTTTTCTTAATAACCATAGAGTCATTAAAATGAACATAATATTTGTCCTTTATTAAATTAAAAACAAAAATTAAATTTTTTCTAATAAAAAGTACATAAAGGATATATTTTAAAATTAAAATCCTATCTCTACTAAAATTGAGAGTGACATCTTCTACTACAACTGTTGCTACCCTTATCTTATTGCTCATATATAGGTATATTTTCCCATCACTGAGCTGCCTGATTTTTTAGAACCCCTGCAAAGAATTATAGACATGATTAGTGACTTCCGTATCTACACATCAGGTATCGATAGATAACACCGTTAAAAGTATTTCAACCACTAGTGAACAAAAATTACCTTATTTGTTCTACGTTTTGAGAAAAATTGGACACTGCTTTTTTCAATGCCCAAACTAGTTATCGTGATAGCACTTGTCTCTCGGCTTCTTCACACCAGCTCTTGGCCAATTAGATGCTTTTGGACCTATGTCTCCCTATTTCTGAACTTTTTCTCTTCTTCTACCTTTCGGCTTAGAGAAAGAACTTTTTTCAGCCACGTGCACAGTACCTGGCTTCCTAAGAACACCCTCGGCTGCTTGAAGTTCTTTAAGAAATTATGGCAATGAAAAGCTGAGCTTATTCATGGAGTAATTCAGATAGAACTGTTTAAAGCTATCAAGCAGTGACTAGAGTATGAAATCAACCTGAGTTTTTTCGTGAATTTTAGCTCCTATGATCTCCAGTTCATTCAGATGACTGATCATCTTCAGAACATGATCCCTAACTGGGATGTCTTCAACCATGCTTGTATTCATTAGAGATTTTATGGCCACCTGCCTAACAACACGATTTTGATCCCCAAGCATTTCTTTGAAGTTCATAATCATGTCATAGGCATTGGGTATAGACTGCTACTGATGCTGCAATACATTTAACATGAATGCCAAAATGTAATAGCGAGCCATCCAATTAGGTTTCTGTCACTTTTGATAAGCCCAGATTTCCTGTTCGGTCACCCTCTCATCAGATACTGGTGGATAAATATCAGATAATACAAATTTTTAGTTCTTGACAGTTGAGATAATATCCAAATTTCTTTTCCAATCTACATAGTTTGGTCTCATTAGTTTGTTTTCTTTGAGAATGGTCGTGAGTGGATTGAAAGTCATTTTAATCATGAGAATCACATAATTAAAATAACCATTAATTATAACAAGTAAAATTTTGAATTTATTTTAAAATTGGTTCCCTCTACTATTTAAAAAAAAATTCGCCAGTAACTTGGTGTCCTGTAAATAGCATGCCTCGATAGGAGGACGCCTACTATCCATTATTTGACCAAACAGGCCAACTCCTACTAATTTTACTATCTAGATAATAGATCATACCAAGTAAAATTAAATAACTGACATATATTTAGTCCAGTAAATAATAGCAGTCACTCAGATGGAGAGGATACTATTATTTACAGCTAAGTGTTAACCACCACTTAATCCCAAATCAATCGCGCTTCGCAATAAACCCTTCAGATGGAGAAGTAATCTTCACTAATAATTTTTCAAAATTATCCCTGAAAGAGGTTCATACCGGCAATGTCGTAATTAATTCTATCCGATGGAGAGAAAGGTTTTACTGCAAACACGCAAAATTAAAAACATCACATACGAATTGGTAATGGAGACTACAGGATTTATCTGTGAATAAATTTTCTCTCCAATTTATATTTTTAAAATATTTTTTACGGTTATAAAAATCTATTTAATTAAAATAAATTTATTAATTTTAAAAACTACCCGATTCAAAAGATTTCAAAATATCTTTCCGTATACACGATTCAAAAGATTTTGGTTTACCAAATCATCTTTTCGTATTTTAATGTGTAAAAAATAAAATTACCGATAAATACATAGTTTTTTCTTTGTTTTACAGTTAAGGTATTGAATAAAGGTATTAAAGTATTTTATTTTTACGTTACACATTTTTCAAAAAATAATAATTTATAAAAATTAAAATTTTTTTTATTTAATTAATTCAAAATTCAGAATTAATTTTCACATTTTTTCAAGATATTCAATTTATTAAAAAAATCATCTTAAACGTATTATTTTGTAAAAAATAAAATATCTATAATTTTTTCATTTAATTAAAAACTTTTAATTAAAAAAAAACTTGATTTTATTTTCTTTTACAAAATATTAATTGAAACCGAATCTTTTTTTAAATTAATTAAATTAATAGGAATAAATAAAACAGATATATATTATCCATACAGTTTAAACAAATATATATATATTTCAATTTTATAATCAAACAGAAACTCTTTCGAGTTTTAATATCATGTTTAATGATTAACTCGTAATCTTTCAATTCTTATTAGAATCAGATTTCGGCATTCAAGTCGTGTCAGGATTTCTCGAGTTGTAGTGTTATACAAATATAGCACGAACTCGAGCCATATCAGCCAAAAACAGCAACCCCGAACACAGTCACCACCGCCAGCCCACCGGCGCCGCCGCATGCTGCAGCTTCAGGCAGCTTTTACCGCCACTCTCGAACTCTGTTTTTATCCCAGTTTTTTCTAAAAAATAATTTATGAATTATACTATTTTTTATCAAAAAATCAGAACAAAAAATGCATCAAAATAAGCTTTTGATGAGGGCCAAACACCGCCCCTACTGCCGCCGCCCCTACTGCCTGTTGTCGCTATCCGTTTGAACCTTGTTCTGTGGTTGTTTCGGCTCTCGTTTCCTCCTATTTTTAACACTGATATATTGATGTATATTTCTGAAAATACACCTTGAAAGTAGTCATGAAAAAGTTTAAAAAATAGCCTCGAAATAGCTCGCCGCAGCTGCAAAAAACCGCCGCTGTATGTGGTCTGAAATGCTGCTGTTCGCGGCCTTTTTTTTCATTGTTTAGTAATCTATTTTTGTGCCTCAAAATCTGTAGAAAACTATTCCAGAAACCCCTGAAAAATAATCCCAAAAGCTAGCAAAATAGCCTCAAAATTGCCGTCGTTTGTCGTCGAAAACCACCACCTTTTGCGGCAGTTTTTGTGCTATTTTTTATGCTGTTTTTCTACCAGAAAAAATACTGAAAAATCATCAAAAAAACTGCTGCGAAGCAACCAAAAAAAAACTCGATCCGCGACTTAAATCGCTAGAACCACCGCCGGTTGCCACTGTCGGTTTTTTGTTGTTGCCACCTTTGTTCTTTGCATTCTTTAGATATTTAAAAATGTTTTTAAATATTCTAAATAATATTTAAAAATAAATAAAAGTTTTTATCTCAAAATCAATGTCCTGAAGGCTCACATTTGAATTAAAAAATTTTAACTATCACGATCAACCCTCGTAATTAAAAAATAAATTATAATCATCATTCAACCATTCAATCAAACATGAATAAAATAATGATAATAAAATCAGGATTGGAACACTAGCAAAACAAAGTTAACACAGTTCTAAATCTACTTGGCCCCTCGATTAGCCGTAAACATAATCAAAACGGCTCTGATACCAATTGTTAGAGTCAAACTGTCAAGATCATTGATTTGAATACGATTTTTTGATAAAAAATTATTAGACAGGCAATCACCAAAATAGGCTCTAGATTAAAATTTTTTGATGTCGAACAATCAAAATAAAACCCATATGTCCAAAGTTAGATTCAGGATTATACCTCTTGAATTCTGGTAGATTGATTTCGGTTACTGCTATAACCACGAATGTGAATCCTTTGAGTTGAAGTCTCAATCAAGCCTTCTACTGTATTCCTAATGTGAGTCACGAACAGTGAATGGGCTACGATCCTTAGTGAACTTAAATCTGCTAAACTAATCATAATAAGGAATACTTGAAAATTCTAGTCTTAAAAGACGACTTATAAATTTGGTTCAGCCTACTCGCATATTTATAGACCATAGTAGGTATCTGTAGAGTAATTATAATATAGACTTCTAGTGTGACCCATATCCCTTCTAGCAATTTTTGCAAATATGTAAACCTCTTAGCGATTTTTGTAGTTATAAAAATCTTGCAGTGGTTTCTACAATTTTTATAAAATACTAAATTAGAGTTCATACCACTAAAAAACTGTAACTGCACTCTTATCCATAATCTCAAGACCAGTTTGCATTGAGCTACTGTTATTAAATGCTTGACTCATCTCTCCACGTTAAGATTCTCGATACCCGTCAATTAAATTTAATTATTGATAATTTTATTTAATCGGTATCTTAAAAACTTCTTAAGCCCTTCTGCTTAACTTATTTGACTGCTGGATAATTAAATCTACCTGCAGAGTTTGACCTGGTCAAAACTTATAAATTTTCTTAAGCAGGTATTGTTAATCCCGAACAATCGAAATGTAGATTCTGTCAATAATTAATATTCACCATATAATTAATACCTCTATCCAACTCATCGGGACTATAGACCCATAAAAGATCGCACCCTCTAATGAATCAAAATAACAAATATTAAATATACGTAAATAATAATTATTTCAGAATTAAGAGTATAAGTACTTATAGTAATCTTGGGGTGTGAATTAATTTATATAGTCAGTATAAAATTAATTATCCTATGTGGTTCTGTTCAATACAGATAAAGTGTACTAGCACAGCGAGTCAGAATAATAGACAACATTATTATATGTTTTTCGTAATCAAGACAGATCTACTAAAACTCTATACTATAGTTATACCAATGGTTTATCCAATTTCATATTTGAGCAAAAATTATATTCTACAAGAATCTATAATTTGGTCTTTTGTGTGCAAGCCGTACTCTACACACCAAATTAAATACTGTACAGAATAAAGGACATCCATGCATAATATTAAAGAAATGATATTGCATTCATTACTTATTAAGATTATCATAGAATGAAAAAATAATTTTATTAAAAAAAATTAAATACTAAAACCAAATAAAATTAATAATTTTTAGTATAAAACCTTGACATGATAGATGATGATTTTAATAATTTTTCGATCTTTATCGTTCATGAGGAGGAAGATCTTCTCCCTTTTGATGGTGATGATGACGAAGATAAAGATTTCAAACGTTTGTGGGAGAATTTAGCATGCCTTGAAGCACTAGCTGATTTGGAGGAAGCCGAAATAGACATCAAATGGCATGTTTCGATCGTTCCGAGTAATAATGCAGCGTGGCATGGAGGAGCAGCCTGGTACGAGGAAGCCGAATCAAATCTTAGAGTTGAATAGACAGAGAAAGCAATGTCAGAAATAAGAGAGTCTTCGAAAGGAAAAGAAGTTGATAATAAGAGTAGACAGGAAGAGAATTCACCAGCCAGTAAGGAGACCGAGGAGAAGGAGCAAGAATAGAAAGAAAAGAACTCACCTCAGGCGAATCTGTTGGAAACCATAAGTTCTGTGTTGGATCCCTCAAAATATATTGTCCCTCTTCATGAACCAAAACCGAGAACCCCTCTGCTCGAAGGACCAATTTTATGCTCTCTCAAAGTGGAGTACCAAGAAGAGAATGACATGTGGGAGTTGGAAGAAATAGAACACGAATTCATGGATATAGAATATAACGAAGGAGAAGATGTGACGGAATGGAATCCAATTGTAAAAGAACCATACGACTATGGAGGCCCATGGAAACCTTGGGGTTCCCCCACTATATAATTATGAAGACCCATTTGATGGAGTGTCGCTGTCACAACTCTTCAAATTAGCAACCGATATCAGTGAAGAATCCCATTGGCTTGCACAAAACATAATGGGAATCGAGAAGGATGTTTGGTGAATCAAAGAAGTTGATGGAGAAGACAATCAAGGAAAAGCCAGTATAAATGATTTTTGGACCTACCAAGGAAAAGGATGCCCGATGTCTGAAATTCGAGAAGTGACCGACCAATTCGAGAGTTTGTGGGAACCTAAATAGCAAGTTGAACATCTGACGAGAAGCGGGAGGCATTTTAAGCCCACACAGTTAGAGAAGGGACAACCATGTAGGGGCATAGAGGAACCAAGGAAACAAATAGAGAAACAGAATAGTGACAAGGAAGACAGTTTTGAAGCAATTTAAGAAGACGCAGACAAATGTGAGCATTTGGGGGCTACTCGTAGTATCCCATAAACACTGGCAAGCTGTTTTGAAGGCTCTCAATAGCGTGGACATTCCAATCGACGTCTCTCCCGACTAGTTAGTTGGAATGCTCATGCCTGAAAAATAGTCTAATGTCATTGCCTTCAGTAATAAGGATTTTTCGACAGAGGGGCCATCCCACAACAAGCCATTTCATTTAACTGTCAAGTGTTTAGGAAAATGGGTGCCGGTCATTCTGGTTAACAACGATTCTGCCCTCAACGTATGCCCACTATGAACCACTTATTGTTTGGGATTGAAGACCTAAGACTTCAAGCTGAGTACATAAAGAGTACGGGCATATGATAACACAAGAAGAGATATCTTGGGATTTGTAATTTTTGCTATAACAGTCGAAACTCTAGAGAGTGAAGTAGAGTTTCATGTTCTTGATGTGTGGGTCTCGTTTAATATATTGCTGGGAAAGTCATGGTTACACGATTCGTTGATTAGTGTAGTCTTGTCAACCCAACACCAAAAAGTGAAGCTGATCAAGGAAGGAGTAACTGCCACCATAACGGGTGAAACTGACTTGCCAACCCCGCTTAGTGACACTACCCTACGTTTCGAGATCTAACATGGGGAGGAGGATCTCCTTCTAAATGGATTTGACTTCGACGAAACCAAAACTGTGCAAGGTTTGATGAACAAGGAGGAAAACTATGTGAACCCGAAGATCGTGGCCATGATGAAGGTAATGCATTATTTTCCAAGAATGGAACTAGGTAAGCATTTGTGAGGAATTTTGGAACCAATCCCTGTGAACCACAATCGTCATGGATATAGACTGAGGTACAAGCCAAAACTAGAATAATCAAGTATGGGAAAGTACGGACCGACTTTGAATGGACGCTTTATCAAAGAGGGGGATGATTTCCCTTACTGTAGATTCCTTGAGCCATGGATAGAGGAGAAGACCAACTGAAAGTTATTGGGGCTGGAGATCTTCTTCAGCCATCAGTTAACCGATAGTGATGAAGAGGCCGAGATTTAGTAGATGGGCTTCATTAAAAAAATATCGACAAACTGGGCAGACCTTTGCGAGGAAGGAGATCAGGGGTCTTTCTTCGACGAAGAGATAGCCCGAGTGCGTATAGGCAATGATAAGAAAGACAAGGACGTGATGATGATGAAAGTCGACATGCCCATGGATTATGTTGGAGGCAAGATTGTCAAGATCTTTGTTTTTGCAAACGATTAACGAAAAAACTTAACTTGATGGGCAATCGCTAAAACGGGCTCCAGATAAAACTTTCGATGGCGAACGATCAAAATAAAACCCGTGCATCCGAAGTTAATTTAGAAGAATACCTTTTTACCGGTCGAATCTTCAACTATAATTTGAATTCGAGTTAAAACTCCTGTCAGATCTTCTACTGTATTCCCTACGCGATTCCCGAATATAGTGTGGGCTATATCCTCCGAGAACTCGTGCCGACAAAATCAGAACAGCTTTAGTCTTAGAAGACAAGTTATGATATTAAACTGGTTCAGCCTAGCCGCATATATAAAGAGCTACAGCAGGGACCTGATGAGTAATTATGAGTAAGACTTCTAGTGGAACACATACACCTATCAATAGTTTCTACAATTATGAAAAACCAACAACGGTTTTTGCAATTCCATAAAATACTAAATTACAATTCATACCACTAAAGAACTATAATTGCACTCTGACCCATAATCTCAAGACCATCTAGTTTTGAGCTTATGTTATTAAATACTTACCATTTCTCCCCATGTTAAGATTACCGATACCTGCCAATTAAATTTAATTATTAACACTTTAATTTAATCGGCATCTTTATATTCTTTAAGCCATTCTGCTTAAATTATTTGACCGCTGGATAATCAAATCCACCTGCAGGGTTTGGTCCGGTCAAAACTTATAAGCTTCCTTAAAGGGGTATCGTCAATCCCGATCTTTCGAGATGTGGATTCCGTCAATAATTAATATTCGCTATATAAATAATACCGCTATCTAACTCACCGAGATTATAGACCCATATAAGATCACACTCTCTAATGAATCAAAATAACGAATATTAAATATACGCGAATCAATAATTATTTCAAGATTAAGAGGATAAGCACTATTCATAATAACCTTG
>JAULJZ010040366.1:0-14566 GCA_032270985.1 Heliamphora pulchella
TCGACACCAAAAATCTGCAGGAGGTCTCGGTTATTTTGTGTCGACACAATTTCTATTTGTGTCGACCCAAACTTTCGGATAACATAAGTGAGGATCATTTTTGTGTCGACACAAATTTGATTTGTGTCGACTCTTTTGAGTCCTGAGAGTTTCGGCTCTTTTGTGTTGACACAAAACTTATTTTTTGTATCGACACTAACACTTTGATACCTGAAGGTCAATTTGTAAAATAGTTAGGGTGTCAAATCATTTGATCAATGGATGTTGACACACTTGATGAGATTCAAGTATACTTTGCCTTAAAAGTATTTGACTTATTTTTCAATTGGTTTCAACACAAAATATTCTTATTCAAGAATACTTAAGTGTTTGAATCCTTTTGAGAGGTAAGTCATTTCTTTTTGGCTAAGGTGTCAATTTTAATTGTTCAAAATGTGTCAACACTTTCATTTTGAAAATATAAAATATTATCATTTTAAATCTATTTATTCTTAGAAAATAAATCATGAAAATCATCAAAATCAAAATAAAAAGCCCTTGGGCTAACACTTAATTATAGGATTTTAGTTTGTATAGAAATTTTCATGCCTTAGTTGTAATTTTGATTCGAATAAGTTTTAAAAACTCCTTCGATTCTGTCTCATATTTGACCCTCATATATCGCATGTTAGAACCCAACACACTGTTTACCAAAATTCAATAAAACAGTACTTACATTTCTTGCGGTCACAACAATCAATGTTGCACCCGTAATATTCTAGTACTCACATCTTCGCGATCGCAACATTGATCTTTGTGCCCGCAACCTTTGCCCCATTTTACCTTGTGACCGCAACTTCCAAATGCTACAGTCGTAACCTTTGTGCTGTTCCAGTAATCTATTTTTGCTATTTTAATATTATGTGGATAACATGCGACCTCCAGTATGCAATCTGTAGTGTATTTCCAGCATGATTAAGGTTTAGAAAATCTTTGGGTTCATTTCTCTTTTGTTTAAACTCATGTTATGTTTATCATATATTGTTAGTGTAATGTTTCAGTATGATTAGAATTTGTTAGTTATGTGCTAGTAATTATATCTTATCACATGCGGTTTGCACTATGTATTTTTTAGTTAGACTTTGCATGCCTCATAACTTAGGATTTCTTTTTATGTTTTGTTTGGTGTTCTATATACCTATGTTATGCTATTTTCTTATTTAATTTCATGTGCTCTCTCTTTGCCCTTATTTTCTATAATTGCATGTATTTGAGAAATGTAGTTAAAGAACCAATGATGATTAGTAGAGGCCAAACTCACGGTTGGACAAATGGGGTAACTAACACTTTCTCCGATTTATACCTTAACTTTCAAATCATTGTTTTCTCTGATTAAACGTTTTAAAGATGAGTAGCACATTTTTTATTTTTCTTGATTTTTCTAAAAAATCAAGCGGCAACTTCATTTTTTCAACAAAAAGGATTTTTAAAATTTTTTAGTTTTGAAGATGTTAAAAGATTTTCTAAATAACTATTGAATTTTTTATTTTTGAACCAAATCCAAAATTCCGACGCCACAATAGACAATAAGCCAATATAATGTGATTTGGATTATATCACTATATGGTTAATTTGGATGTGCCGAAAGGTTGTGAGTTGAATTATTCGAATTCAAAAAATGTGCATCGTATGAAAATTGGGGTATCCTTTAGGTTTGGAAACATTGATATAGAATTGATAATTGCATATCGAGCATGTTCATATAGATTGTTAGAATCCTATTGAGTCTTGACTCACGTTGTTTGTATAATTGTTTTTCAGTTACCGATGGTGAATCCGTGGCATGCAGAAAATTATCATGTTTTGGTCCTTTTGTTTTGGGTTGTTTGCAATTATGAATCGATGCACATTTTGTGAATTGCATTGTTATATGTAGATTCAAGTCGAATGTTAATGGAACCATGTAATTATATTCTTTGTTATGAACTTTTGAACTTTAATGAATTATAAGGCTTTAGACCTATGAATGTTATATTCTCGGAATGAATGGAGACAGGTATGATTCTCTTGGGAGGCTTTTGATTGTAAATTTTGTGAATGTTTTAATGTCTTCGAGTTGGATTATGTAGTTTTATGAGTTTAAAATACCTTGTTTCCATAAAAGTCGATTTTGTTGTAGGGTGGGACTTCAAAGATTTCAGAGGAGAAAAGGAAAGACATGACAGATCGATTGATCGGTTTTCGGACCGATCAAGCAGTCTTAAGGGTCTCTTGATTTCTCTGTTGCAGCGAGGAGATACTGCAAGCATCACAGAACTAATTAATCAGTCCTTAGACCGATCGAGCGATCTGTCTGCTGGGGGTATTTTTTTCTCTTTCATATTTTGCTCATATTTTTAATCTAGTATATCTTTTTCGTTCCTAAGCCTTGTTGGGATGTTTTCGTGTTTAAAATAAAGCCTAAGGCCCACATTTGAAGCATTAAATTCTTATGTTGGAATTTCTTTTGATTAAAGGAAGTTTTGGTTATAATAGATGTTGTCACTCGAGTTATTCATGGTTTCCTAGTTATTTTAGTTTGGAGGCGTGACAGAAAGTCATGGTTATTGTTTGTTGTGCAAGCTAAAAAAATAAAAAAAAGGGATGATGGCTGATTATGGGAGATCGTGGTCATGGCCACGACAGAGGTCGCGAGTTTGCTGAGGTTCCTAAAGTTGGGTAGGCAGATGCCCCTCAGGATCAAGTTGAAGGTATTGAGTTCATGCGGAAAATAACGAACACCATGTGCAGATAGGCCGAAGCGGCAAGGGGAGGAGCTAGGGCTCCCGAGCTTAGGGTCATTTCTATAATGAGGAAGTTCTAGCAATTGGACCCTCCAACATTTGTGGGAGATCTGCACCCCAAGGTTACCACCGAGTGGCTAGAACTTATCACGCTCATTCTTGACACTCTTCAAATAGTGGCGGATGATTTGAGGGTGAATTTTGCCGCTTTTCAATTACGAGAAGTCGTGCATGAATGGTGAAAATTTGCGAAAACGACAGTAGAAAGTTCATGGGTTGCTTTTAACAAAGTGTTTCAAGAGAAATATTTGTCCAAATTTTCTAGAGATGTCTATATAGAGGAGTTCATTTCTGTCACACAAGGAAGCATGATCGTCATACAATACGAGACTAAATTTACTAGCTTATCACGCTTTGCCTAGGAAGAGGTGACAACGGATGAGTTACAAGCAATGAAATTCAAACGAGATTTGAGACCCGCCATTAGAGATCAAATAGCTGCCTTGACAATCCTTATATTTTTAGAACTGGTGGAATCTGCAAGCTAAAAAAAAAATAAAAAAGGGATAATAGCTGATTATGGGAGATCATGGTCCAATTATTTGTTTTAAAAATATAGGATTCCTATATTGGAGGCTTTGAATTAAACGTGACGGCTTAGAAATGATTTACTTGGAGTTAAAAAAAAATACATAATAAATCCATATTATTATGTACGTAATAAATCCATGCGTTAAAAAAGAGTTAAAGAAAAACACGCACATCGTCGTATGATCAAATCAACTCCAGCTTTATTCATCTTAAGTATCTTGTTATTTTATGTATGCGATTTTTCTTTCAAGTTCAGTATTTAGGCCTCGTTTGTTAATCGGCTTAAAACTGAATTTTTGCATTTTTTTTTCTGAAAAACCTCAAAAGCCAAAAAGTCTTAATTTTCAATTTAAAGGCTTTTAGCCTTTTTACTTTTTATATAATTTTTTTAATATTTTTTAAAAATATCACAACTTTTATTATACACATTTATTTTTTATAAAAATTATATTTTATAAATTTACTCGTCAAAATATATTAAACAAGATACATATTGAATAAAAAATTATCTAAAAATAAATTGTAAAAAATTATAACAATTTTAAGCAAAATTTTTTATCTTTTAGCTTAAAGCCCCTTTTAAGCCCTTGGCTTAAAAACCACATATATTCCAACCAAACAATTTTTTTTGCCTTTTTGGCTTAAAATGTATTTAAGCCAAAAATCTCGGATTAAAATTGATTGCCAAACGAGCTCTTATTTCCTTGTACTTCAAACACTCTCGAGTGTTCTTTCAATTCCAATTTAATTAATACAATATTTAGTTTTTTTTATCTATATTTCAGATGCTCGTAATTTTATTATTTCAAATTACACACGATCGGTCTGATTAAAAGCTAAATTTGGCGATATTAGTCACAAATTTGGCCATAGATTATCCTAGCGCGTCCACAATTTATCATTACATCATGAACAATTTTTAGGAAAAAATACCATTATATTTTTTTTTAATTTAAATGGAGCTTGTTTGAAAGCCGTTACTACTAGAATTTTTTTTTACTACCACTGATTCCCATCACAAATAATTTGTCAAAAAAAAAAACTTTTTTGAGGCTACAAATTTGGCCGTCGCAAATGATTGTTTGTTGCGACGGCATTTACTCCATCTCTGGAGTTTGGTCGCAAAATAACTTTAATTTTTTGGACAAGAATGTATGCCATCGCAAATAATATTTTTTGCGATAAAAAATTCACCATCGCTAATAATTTGGTTGCAAAAAATTAATTTTCTAATAATGCTTATATATATATATTAATCTCTTGCTTATCAAAAATAAAAAATGAGACACTTAAAAGGAGACAGAATTAGACACATTTGGGAACTAAGGTCCAACATGTGTCCAGTCATGATTAATTGTGATGAATAATTATCACTCCATTCTTGTCACATATATGTAGCTTATTTTGTTTATTTGATCTATTACTTGTTCATATGACCTATTACATGAAAAGATGTAAATTTATTTTGAGATCATGTCAAATAAAATAGTATAACAAGTCAAGTTTACTCAATAGCCAGCCCAATTCTAACTTATAGTATGGACCATTAATGTTACACGACTCACAACTTAGGTTACGAAAATTTTAGAGCTGTTCATAAGTTACTCGTACGTTAAGTCAACTAAATGATCGTTTAGAACTTTAAACTTTAATGAGGTCCCTAATTTTATAATATTTTTTATAGTATATATAATTACATACCAACTTTAAAAATAATGTATATTGTCAAGATTTTTAAAAATATTATTTACTAGATTTAACAAAGCTTTTTACAATATATACCTAAACCTTAAAAGTAATCTTATAAAGTCCAAAACGTATATTATTTATTAAGCCCGCAAATAAAACACGATAGGCCAAACATCTACACGTCAAGTTGATGGTGGAAGAGTTATAAAGCTTACGTGAAAAATATTAACCAAAATTAAAATTCGTATTAGGACCATATTAGTATGAAAAAGTCTAAGCTTAGCATGGTCAATAATTCAATGGCCTAAACAAAATAGGTGTGGACATCCACTTTAATATTGAATCAATTTAAGTACGCATATTATCTAACTTAGTAGCTAGTTCTATTTTAATTGATAGACAAATTCACTAAATATTACTCACAAATTAAGTCAAGTTTGATAGTGAAAAAACTATATTATCTCTTTATGTGAAGACGTTAAGTAGCTTTAAAAATCGCTTTGGGACCATGTTAAGTGTAAGCATAGCGCATTATGGAGAATTCAAAGGTCCTACTGAATTATTGACTAATTTAACATATAAACTAAAATATAAAAGGAGGTCAAATGTGCTATAATCTTGTACTTAAAAAACTTTAACCCACTTGCATTCGTTTTCAAGTAATCTAACTTGAACGTAAAAAGGCCTTTTTTTATGTATAATTAAGTGTTTGGGACAATTTGTGTGCACCTCAATTAATCTTGTAATTTTAAAATTAATGACTAAACAAACTTTTAGTAGCCTTAAAACCTCAAATTGATGATCATTTGAGAGCAAATTAAAAACCTGACCAACTGATTTAATCTCAAGATTAATATTAAAAGACCGTTTAACCAATACCAAATTGGTGCATGCATAAACTAAATTATTGTTGGCAAATGCTTGAACTATTTAAAGTCATTTCATTCAAGATGCATCTAAAATTGTATTTATTAATGAGATTTGGGCACCTTACTAGCTCCTTATTTAAAATGAATAAATAAAAACCCAAATAAACAAAGTAACTAAACTAACAAACAAATAAAGGGACAACTACACTATATTCTTTGTGATCTTGATAGAAACATAAAATTTTAGTGTTTGGACTGAAGTATAACAAAAACACTACGTGTACGAAATATCAAACACTGATCAAACTATGAATAAAAATAAAAATTGAAACTCTAAATAGTCAAAATTTTTATCGATAGTTGATATTCCGTATAAGTAGTACGATCGAAAGTATAAAATTTAACCTCCTTCTATATTTTTCTAAATATATTCCCACCTCCAAAAAGATGGGTTTTTACTCTAGAACACAGAAAAAGGAAAAGAAGGAAATTAAATGGGCTTTAAATCTACTTTCATAAAGATTGATGGATTGCTCCATCAGAAAAGATGGATGGATTGTATTTGAAATAAGTTTCAACTACTAAAGGTGTTGACCCCTCACCAACCCTTTAGTAAAGAGCCAAATTCTTCAAAATACTCTCTCTCTCTCTCTCTCTCTCTCGTCAACTAGGTGCACCGCCCTACTATAGGCGCATTTGGTTTAAAATTTGTGATTATTTATTAAGTTTTTTTAAATTTATTTTAGACTCATTTTAATAAAAATAAATAAAAAAGTAAAAAATATAAAAAATAATAAATTTTACTAAAAATGAAAAAAGTCTAAACAATATAAAAAATATGATCAAATGATGATAAATCTTTTATTAAATATAAAAAAAATCAATAAATTTTAATTTAGCATCTATAAATGACAAAAAAATTTGTACCACATGAATTGAGCTTATGTGCTTATTTTGTATTTGAATACTTATCAAATAAAATATTATTAAAAGTGATTTGTAGTTTGGTTGAATAATTCAGAAGCTCGAAATATTGTATAAGAATTATCAATCGTTATTTTATTTTATTTTAAAAAATAAGTTAGAGTGTATAAAATGTGTATAGCCTTTTATGCTTAAAATAAAATAGTAAACTTTATAAAGATACTCAACAGTTTAATTTAAAAACTAATTTTTTTAAAAAAATAAAAACTTAACTTTTTCCTAGATAAATTTTTTATTAAATATAAAAAAATCTAATAAATCCCTATTTAGCATATTCAAACTCAAAATAAGCTCCGAAACTCCATTCATATGGTATAACAAATTTTGTCATTTATAGATACTAAATTGGAGTTTATTGACTTTTTTATATTTAATAAAAATTTATCATTATTTGATCAATTTTTTTATATTTTCTAAACTCTTCTCATCTTTAGTAGAATTTATTATTTTTTAATTTCTTAGTTTTTAAATTTTTTTATTAAAATGAGCCTAAAATAAAAAAAAATTAATAAATAATTATAATTTGTTAAACCAATGACCGACAAGTAAAAAAGCAATGCACCAAGCAGTGTCTATAGTTTTATTCCTCTCTCTCTTTCTCTCTCAAGATTCCTCTCTCCCTTGAGCAAATCAAAAGATAGCCTCCTTGAGATTCACAAACCAAACAAAGGTTTATCCTTTAAAGCAACTTGGACTACGAATATCATGGGAAATTATTGGTACTTAGGCTATGTTTGAGATAGATTTTTTTTTTTGCTTTTTTATTGTGTCTTTTTTGCTTTTTTTTTTGTTTTTTTATTTTATAGTTTAGATTATATATTTTTTAGTTTTATTGCAAAAAAAACAAATTTAAAAGTATAATTATTTGGCTAAAATTTAAAACAATTTACTAAAAAATAAAAAGAGCCTTACAAAAGTTTTAAAGTGATTTTTTTTATCTTGATTGATTTTCTTATTTCAATTCCTTTTTAGTTTTTTTATTTCTTATTACAAGAAAAATCTAAAAAGTTTTATTGAGTGGGCTAACATAAGTTTTTTTTATATTAAAATGAAGAAAAATCATGTGAAAAAAGTTATCTGGCATGGAGCCATAGCATTTAATTACGCAATAATTCTATAGTGATTATATTTTGATGATTATATTTAAATAACATATGGTGTAACATTTTATATGTAATACTTACAAATAAATGGCGAGTCTAAAATATGATAAAAGCACCACATATAATATACAATATAACGTGGCAATCAAATGTAGTTACAAAATATAGTTATCATTTTAGGTCATGTTTGGAATTCAGGGTAAAAGGGTCAAACTGGACTATTATTATGAAGTATGTTCCTATTCCATGTTTGCTTGCTTAAAATGTATCTGAATTAATTATCTTGGTCGGTCTCTGATTGGTGCTTAAATATGCTGTTCAAATTCTACAATTTACGCTAACAAATCCTCGATTTTATGTTAAATAATTTATTTTACAAGTGTTTTGGTTATAGCATCAAAGGAGGCAAGATGGTGGAAAACATGCCGAAAGCAAACAAAAAATGAAAACTATTAATTTGGAAAATGTTGTTTGGACGAGCGTTCAAATAGTTTTAGCTAGACAAAGAGAATCGCGTTCGAACGAGCGTCCAAACGATTTTACTCAAAAAGATTTTGTCGGACGGTGTGTAGGGATTTGTTGCATGAAAATTTAAAACTTATGGTGTAAAAGGTACTATAGAAAGGAAAGATGAGAAGTAAAAAAAAGAGAAACATTATAAGACAAGAAGAGATGAGGAACACGACCCCCGGGGTTTGAGGGATGACAAGACAACAAGAATGAAGGCCGGGAGACTATTCTTCTTCAGCTTCCATGGGTTATAGCCACAATATGAGCGGTTAGGTTCTTTCTTTCAAGAGTTTGATGAAACTCTAGCTAAGCATTTTTTATCATAGTTAAAATTTTAATTTTTTTTCAATAATGGATTCAACATGTTATATGATTGTTTAGACATTGAGTTTTGATCAACGAGTGTTATCGATTTATTCAGGTTTATGTTTTTATTTTCTGTAAGTGTGATTGTAATATTATACAACCGTTATTCTTTTTCATATTTAATTATAAACTTGAGATAGTCTATTTCTATTATAAGATGACTCGTGTTGATTTTTCTATGGAAGACTTGTGCCGATCAAAGATAGATTATGCCAAGTAGGCTTTGATCAAGTACATTTTCTTGATAACTCGATTTGGACTTATAACTAGAACGAGGTTGAGTTGAATCGTGAGAAAGTTACTTTATCTAAATGGATCTAAACTATTTGGCTAAAGTTGTTCAATTCTGTCGAACCATTCAAAATTTAAAAATTATGACCATACCGATGAATTCTCAGCACCTAAAATACTTAGAAGACACCTTGTTTTGAATTTTTTTTATTAAACATACAATGATCTAATAGAAAAAATTATAAATCATTGATTATGCTTGAGCCATACTAGATCACGCCCCTTAAATTCCTAATCCGCCCGTGATTACCAGGCGCTTGATTTGGTTCCGCACCAAGCTATTCCGCCACCTTCTGCCAAGGGATTGTGTCGGATTCCATGGAGTAACAATGCATGTGGTCCACTGTTTGCGGAATAGCGTCTCGGCAGCCTCTTCAATTGCTTTTTTTTTTTTTCTCTTTTGTTCAATAAAATATTTTTAATTTATATAATTCAAAATTAAAAATAATTAATTACGAGTCTTATTTTAACAATTTGTCTTAGAATAAATCCCAATTACAATTAAATAACCCAATAAATCTTATTTTTAAATATTATCAAAATAATAAACATATATATCATTTATATATGCAACATGTTACGTATATATAGACTATGTATATACTTTTTTTTCAAGTGATTTTAAATTTTGAATTACCATTATTTACGTTAATATATCCCTGTTATATTTAAGGACATTACTATTTGCATCATTATCACTTTATTGTAATTTTAACTTTTTTTTATACATGCAACATATTACGTGAGTATATATATATATATATATATATATATATATATATATATGTAGTTTCTTTCTTTTTATGTGTTTTTGAATTTCGAATGGTCATTATTCACGCCAATATATTTCTACTATATTGAAGGATGTTACCATTTGCGAATATAGTGATAAGAACATTTTTTATTCAAACAAAAATATAGTGTATCATGATATTCAAATGAAAACATAGAAATACTCGCATAAGGTTTCGATGCATAATGTTTCGATGTAAAATGAGAACATTTACGAGAACATAATGTATTCAAATATAGCAATGAGAACTTTTTTGATTTAGACAAAAATATGGTGTGTCATGATATTCTGTTAAGAACATAAAGATAATAGCATAACGTTTCAATACATATAAATATGAGAACTTATATGCTTTATGAACCATCAATTAATAATGAGAAAATAATAAAGACATAATGTTCACTTCATAATAATGACAACAATATGATAACACAATATATGATATATTGTCAAAATAAGTCAAATGTGCAATGTCAACGAGAACAAACATGTCAGTTATGATGCAAAATTACAGGACAAACTTTCATGATGATTACAACTATGATAATGATGAAAACATAAAAAGGTAGCATGATATCGTAATGCGAACATATGAATAATAATTTAATATCTCATTACATAATAATGAGAATATTGTAAGACTATCATAATGCGACATGATAACTTACACGATGATGACAAACATACAGTGCGACATAATATCGTAATGTGGACATATAAATAATAACATAATGTCTCATTACATAGTAATGAAAATACCGTGAGACAATAATATTTAATTACATAATAATGAGAAGATTATGAGTATATAGTATACCCATACATAGCGATGATAACATTTTTTATTTCGACAAAAACATAACGTGTCATGATATATTCAAATGAGAACATAGGGATAAATATTGTATAGTATTTTAATACATATCAATGAGAACTTATATACTTTATAAACTATCAACAATAAGAATATAATGATAACATAATATTTCACTATATAAAAATTAAAACGACATGAGAAGATTATTATTTTATTGTGAAACAAAAATCTTTGATTTTATTTTTTAAAAAATTTCATATTTAATATAGATATTGTTTTATAAATCTCCATGAAAAGTTTCTAAAATTAAAAAAATTATTTAATATTAATACATATATTAAAAGTCATACAATTTTAAATTTTTAAAAAATAAATTATTTACATAAAAGAAATTTCACTATTTTTAAACTCTCTCTCTCTCTCTCTCTCTCTCTCTTATATTCTCATTAAGAACACCTTTAGAAAATTAGGGGCAAAAATAACTTATTAAAATATAAGTTTTTTTTTTTGTGGGACTCACCTCTAAGTATATTCATTGAAATAGGACTTGTCATCGGTGCTCCCATTTAAAATATTATACCTTACTTTGATTATTTATTACGATTTTAAAATTTTAACTGTTAATTCTGATATTACTTGTTAGGATATCTATGCATACATCAAAGAGAAAATTACACAAAAATTTATGTGATTTTGCACAATCTACCTACGTCCAGAAGTGCGAGAGATAATCCATTATAATTGTAAAGTGTACAATTTCAAAATTAAAAACACCTCAAAATTCAACACTCACAATTCAAGCCTTGAATTAAATTTTGTTTTCTTACTCAAGAGTTACCTTAGTATTTCTGGTATTTTTTTTTATTTTTTTTCACATCTCTACTCTTTGATTCAATTATCTATAAACCTATTAAAATTATGAGCTCATATTTATATACAAATATTAAAATTTTAATTATTAGATAATTATAAAATTTTAAAAATTTACCTACTATATAATTATAAAATTCTAATTATATAGATACTTAGAATATAATACACGCACGCTCTCATTTCTAATTAGATCATAAAAAAGAAGAGAGAAAATTAAGTCACCGTCGAAAGACATGCTTAGTTTTCTAGCGTTTAACTCATGAATGGTGTTCAATTTTTTTTTCAAACAAATGGAATATGTTTGGTGCATTGTCATTGAACATAGACCATTCGTTTGAACATAGTAATTCAGTTGTTGCTTGGTTTTAGGTTTTTCAACTAGGGTTTCGCAAGAGCTAGAGAGGGAAGTAGCGGCTGGAATTTCGAGGTGGAGAGTGGTGGGGCTGTGGTAGTGGATTGAGAGGGGCTAGGGTGGCGATGGAGGGTGGGAATGGTGGCGAGAAAGGAAGGAGAGATTGAGATAGTGACGAGTGCAGGGTAGTGGATAGCGACAAAGAAAAAGGTAGCGGGCAGCGACAAAAGAAAGGCGGTAGCGGGAGGATTATAGAATTGTAAAAGCTGTGTGCTATATTAGTAATTTGAAATTTGAATGCAAAAACAAAGTTGTAATAATCTTTTTTTAAAGATTGTGCCTGTGTTTGAAGCAAAGTGATGTGATGATGTGATGTGTGTTTTTAGAATCACCTTGAGTAACCACTGCTTTTTTGGGACAAAAAACCAATCTTAAAGCTATTCTTTCACCTTCACCCTTGTTTCCCTTTCACGAACCTACCATCCCTAATCCCCCTTTCACATCTTCACACTTCTTTCACTTTCTTTATTCTCTTTCTCTCTCTAAACGTCCATTTTCTTTTTCAATGGGGTTTGTGGTTGGTGAGCCAAATTCCATCGGCTCATCATTGACTTCTCGCTTAGATCATGGAGTGCTCGTTGCCCATTTCGATTCTCGCCACGCGTTCTTCTGGATTCTGGATTTCTCTTTAAACACGCCGTGATGGTGTTTTTTCGAGGGTTAGCGCTCTCAAGCTTGTTCATCTAATTTTATTGAGATCATAGGAGGTGAAAATGGCTTTCCTCTTCATCTTCCTTCTCCTTCCTCTCCCCCTTCTTCTTTTTGATCGATTCAGTCATAAGTATGGATTTTATGGTTAGAAATTTGAGTTCTTTCACGTTTTGTTTGTATGATTTTTGATTTTTGATTTTTGATTTTTGGGAGTATTTGCATCAGTCGAAAACTGTGTTAATTTGAAGTAGTTGTTTGCCCTGCTAGCTGAAATGCTTGTTCTTCAAAGTTTCTTTTGAGTCCAACGAATATTTGTTTGGTAGAGATATCGCCAATTTGTTTCTCTCTCTCATCCGAATTTCTCTTTTGTTATGTATAATTGTTTATTTTCGTGACGAAGTGGGTATAATCTACAAATTGGCCAAACTTTGGAATTGGAGTTTCTGAATATTCTATGATTAATTCTACGGAAGTCCTTTATTTTTTTTTTTGTGTGGATGGATTATAGATGATTTTTGAAATTCACTTTAAAAATATGTTTTTTTAAGCGTGTTTCAGCTTGAAAAGGAAGATTTAACCATTTTATGCCTCAGTTTTTTGAATCTATGATCCATGACGTTGCGTTTTGTATGAATAACCTTTAATGGGCGTTTTCCCTTCGCACACAGGTGGCATTCCCTTAACGCTCTTATTTCCTTTTAATTACTATCAAAAACATTTGATGGGCGTATTATGAATATAGACCATTTCTTCCCGGGGATAGCTCTCCCCTTCATTGGCAGGTCTTCCTGCATAGCCATTTTCATGTCTGTTCAGACTGCTTTCGTATTGGTTACCACTTAGTGGTAGGCATTCCTAGGCAGTTCTCTCTCCGGTAGCCTTTCCTGTGACTCAAGGATGAAACAAGATGCCTGATATAATACCATCTCCAACCTTCACTTTTTCTTTCATCAAATTTGAGTAAGATTTTTGGTTAAAAGCTTCATTTGATAGTATACACTCCAATGGCTAGAAGCAAATCTTTCATCATTTTTCTTTATTTAAATTCCCAGCTATCCTCAAAATCCATTTAAACCATTTTTGATGAAAGAATTGAATGCTCCAATCCTAAGATCTCTTAAACATTTCATCAAATCTTTTTGAGAAATCCCAAACTTATCCCTAAATCCTCTTTCACCAAATTTGGTGAAAAACTTGTCTCTCCCTTGATTTGATGAAAAAGTAAGTTTTTCCATGATCTGATATCAATTTGGTAGAATGGTTGGAGCTCAGTTTTAGCCCTCTTTTCATCAAATTTAAATTTATTGATAGATTGGGTGAATGGTTGGAGATGCTCTAACCAATACATAAAAGCCCCAAGGCTGGCGAAAAATGAGTGAAGGAAGCCATGTAGTAAAGAATAACGCCTCTTTAGTCTTTACTTTATTTTCTTCTTTGATTTATATAATCCCTCTAGGGATTTTATTTTTTAAGGTGGTCACCTTACCCAGGAATTTCTTTCTTTTTTTCTGTGTATGAATTGTGGGTTTAGTTTTATTTTATATTGATTTTCTCCTTTATTTTGTTTGTCATTAAGCTTCTTTTGCCTGTGATGTTGGCGTAGTGCTAAATAGGAGTTCTTGTCAACCTTGGCTATACTTGTGTATGCAGTGTAGTGCTTGGAATTTTTGGGGCTATGAAGTGTTTCCCGTTTTCTAGTGGAGGTAAAACTGATGAACAGAAGGCTACGAAATCTATCTCAGTTCGCTCCTGCACTTCCAAATCTGGATCAGAATTTAACTCTCAGAATGTCTCGGATGTAAGCATAGAGTCATCTATGAGGAACTCGTTTAAAAGTCTTTCTCAAAAACCAAGC
>JAULJZ010040387.1:0-14564 GCA_032270985.1 Heliamphora pulchella
TATTTTAAGTTTAGTTTAACTTCACATTTTTTTTCTTTTAGATGAACATAATATAATGCTCATCTTTTTTTAAGTTGTTATTCTAAATTTATTTATAATTTTTAATGTATATAAACTAATAACATAATCATTGTATTAGAAAATTCATAAAAAGAAAGTATGAATTTACCTATTTAATAATTATTTTTTATAATTAATATTCAATGAAATTAAAAAATAAAATATATCTTAGAATTAGTGTAGTTTGCATTTTGCATTTTGTTTTAGTAGTTTTTAAAATTATTTATGGTATTTATGGTAATTAAACCACTAAAAAATAATCACTTTGTTTTATTTTTTTACTATTTTCTATGATAAACCAATTTAGAATTTACTTTGCTTGGTTTTATTTTTAGTTTTTTATACCATTAAATTAGTTCAAATGATGGTTAATACATAAAAAAATCATATAATTTAATCATAAATCATTTGTTCTCACTAACTAATTATAATAATACATAAAAATTCACATAAATTTAAATTTAGACCGGTTAAATGTTACTAACAAATTTTAATGTTATATATTACATATTGTAAATCTCAACAATGCTTATTATGATAAAAAAAAATAAAAAAATAAAGAAAACAAAGTTAAAAAATGAAAAAATTCTCACCAATCTCTTAAAGTCTATGATATATAGTTTAAAAAATCAACAATTAATAATTAAATATGTTATTTTATCTTAGTAGAGATAAATAATAGAATTGATTCACAAAATATATATATATATATATAAAAGAAGGTCCACAAAGTTTGTTACATATATATTTAAACTTTTTTTATAATTTAATAGTTTTTGAAAATTAATATTTATATTTGACTTTACAAAAATAGCAGGGGATCAATGTACTTTGACTTTTTATAATATTCTCCTTTAATTTTGTCTATATATAATACTATTATAGATTTAAATTAAAATTTTGAATAACATGACCATATTGGTTATAGATTCAATAATTAATTCACGAACCAATAATTTGTTGGCATTGTATATTTTTATATTTTATGAATTTAGAAATTTATAAAATTTGAATTAGGAGTTTAAGCATTCAAGAGCTAACAACGTTTTGCTATAATATATAGTATAAATATATGTAGATATATAGATACATTTAAATCATTCTATTATTAAAAAAAAGTATACAAAAGGCTCTCAATCTAGAGAGGTGAAAACTATGTAATTACATAGTTGAAGAGTTTTCTTTTTTATTAGAAAAAATCTAAAAAAAAAACTTACATATATTGTAAATTTAAGAAAAAATTGATAAAGAGATATATCAAATACAACAAAATACTTTCTCAAAAAAAGAGAAATTTGCTCACATGCAAAGAGAGGAAAACTCTCATATATAGAAAACTTTTTATGCAGAGATAATCACAAACTTTCACATAGAGAGACATTATTAAAATACATTAAAAAGGTCTTACAAATAAAGAATAAAAACTAATCACCATGAATCAGTAATCGTCATTATTCTTTTACAGTCAATTTGAACAGTATTGTAGTCTTTACCTACCTCTCGCAAAAGAACAATATTAACTATTAGGTGTAATGATCGCCTAACCTTAATTTTGACATTTCTAACGTCATCTACCTGTATCGTTTTAATAAATATCAAGATATGAAAGAATTATTCGAGAATAAAAAGTGATAGAAAATAGATGATGAAATGAGAAAACATAAACAAAAAATGTAAATCACGAGGAATTAAAGCAAATGCGAAAAAACCTAATAAGAGAGGGAGATCAAAACAAGGAAATAGGAGATTGAATATGATAGGGAAAAAGAGATCTAGAAGAGGTAGATCAGAGAGTTACAACCATCACCTCTTTCTCTCAAGCCTAAAAACGCTTGGAAAAATAAATTTAGAGAGAAAAAACCCTAAAAAAAGAGAGATTATGAAAATCAAAACAATAATTGAAGGGTTTAAATGTACTATTTTCAATCTAAAAAGAAAATGTGATATTTTAGTGATAATTGAGAGATATTTGTGTAATTAATATTAAAAATTGAAAAATGACATAGGATTTGGGCTGGATCCAGCCAAACTTTGTTTGCAGCCCCATATGACTGCAAATAGTCGTTGCAGTTTTACTAATTGCTCACACAAATCCTTGTAAGAAATCTCAACTAGAAGAATCACAAACTTTTACTTTATTAACAAAGGAAAACATTATTAAAACAAGCTAAAAATAATAAATTATTAAATACTTTTGAAAAATTATATAGGCGACAAAACGTAGTATTTTCAATAAATAAAAATACCTAATGCATATTACGTGGGTTAATATTGTCTTCTATCTACTCAATAAATGTAGGTTCATATTGTTTCATTCGAAGTATTTTTTATTATATTATTAAATAAAAGTACTACGTAAATAATACCTCATAATATTTCAAAACTATCAAATAGTTACTTCTAAAAGAGTTTTACAAACAAAAGACAACAAACCGATCAAGAGCCACATGTCAACGTCTTTCTTCTATAGTCAACTTGAATATCATCATAATTTTTCATTTAATTTTTGCAAAAAAACTTACTAGAACTTGAGAGTGGCGGCTAACCTTAATTTTGGCGTTACTAACATCATCTACATATACCAATTTGGTAGATATTCAGATTTAAAAGATTTATTAAAAAAATTAGTAAAAAATACATGTCAAAAGTAGAAAAAAAAACACTCAAAAAAATAAAATAAAATATAAAGCACAACAAATTAAAACGAGAGATGAAATAAGTAATAGGAAATTGAATATTGGAGTTGACATAAAGAAAGGGATACGGGAAGAGTGATACCAAAGAAGAATTACCGCCAACGTTCTATTTTACCAGAGTTGAAAAATTTTAGGGATAAATTTTTTGAGGGAGAAAGAAATTGTAAAATTTAGAGATTATAAAAAACAAAAAAGTAAATTACATAAATTTTTTTGAAGTTTGAATTAAATATAATTAATTTTACATAGTTAAGAAAATTACATTATCACCTTTAATGTTTGATTTCTTATTATACATTAACCCCTTAGTTAGGATTTAGTTAGTCAATTTACTTTTGACCTATGGTTTCTGCAATGAATAATTTGTTTTCCATATTTGCCCTTACAAGTGTGTGTTTCTTTTTTGCTTCTCCTTCAAACCCTAACTACAATTTTGCTTCGCCGCTGCTATAATTATGCCACACCACCAGCCCGGCCGACGGTAACAAACTGCCGCTGCCCTCATCCCCCACTTCCTCTCTCTCTCTCTCTCTCTCTATCTCTCTCTCTCACAATCGTTTCCCACTTCTCCTATCGACCCTCTACACCCCTCTCTTCTTCATCTACCACCGCCACCACCGCCATTTCTCCACCTTCTTCTTCCTCCTCTCTCTCTCTCTCTCTCTCTCTCTCTCTCTCTCTCTACTACCGCATTCATGTCCACAGTAAGTGTTTATTCCATTTTCTGTAATTCTAGTAGCCGGCATTATAATGAATCCGTTTGATTGAGTGCTTTTGATCTCTCTGCGCTCGTAATTCTCGGATCTGATGTTTCCAACCATCAGCTTTTGTGAATGTTTGCATTTTTTGCAGCGTTGAGATCCCATATGCTCTTCGCGTGTAAAATGTCAAATGTAATAATATTTATAAGAGTCTAAACTTGTTATGCCATTGGATGATTGTATTGGGTTTCAAATTCCAGTATCTATATTAGTGATACGGTTATCGTCTAATATTGTACTGGCAAATACATTGATAAATATTAATGTTAGAAGTTCAAAAATCTCAATACGTATTCATCGATACAATTCGAAATGATCAATATTTAAACTCTTGAACGGTACCAATAAGCTCTGTAAGTTAGGGGACTAAAATTCATTGATCTCCATATTTGAGTTGTGGTTGTTGCTGTGCCTAACGGCCACAAAACCCCGTTGAGACACTTTGAATTTGTTGAAGTTGACAAAACATATCACAGCCGAAAAGGAAACAGAAAACTCAGCAATACTCCTGACACATTATTTTCTCTCTCTCTCTCTCTCTCTCTCTCTCTCACTCTCTCTCAACCTCCCCAATGTTTTCTGATACATAAACCCCTTAAAATGGCTTTAGAATAGATTGCGATTTGAAACAAAATTGTTATCGAATTCGATTTTATCGCAAAACAAAAACGCACATTTACATACAATCTTTCATATTATCAAACATCTCATTTAAAAATTCTGCAATGTGGGCCATGAAACACCAAAAGTGAAAAGATTCAGCGCGTTAGGGTGGAGGAGGAGGATTGAGAAGATGAGAATGGGATAGGAGAAAAGTAAAGAGGGATTTGTAAGAAGACAAAAAAAGATTAAAAAAAAAAAAAACAGATTCACAGACGGAAGAGGCATAATCATCGAATTAAAAAGATAAATGTCAAATCATACTGAATGGTATAATAAATATATGAAAAATTATTAGATATTCTCGGAATACTATATAAATGATGTCACTTGGTACTTTCGATAAATAAATGATCGCAATTTATACAATGTGGGTTACTCTGTCTTTTAATCACCCGACGATGTTCTCCTCGACATCCGCTCTAGACTTCCCGACAAGTCTCTCCTCCGATTCAAAAGCTTATGCAAGTCCTAGCGGACACTCAGATCACGATGAGCCTTATGATTCCTCTCTCCCCCCCTCTCTCTCTCTCTCCTCCCTCTCTCTTTCTCTCTTTTTTTCTAGTTTTAAATAGGGTGGAGAGTTTCATTGAACACCAAGATGCTTGTCATATGGGGCGTCTCTGGTCAAAATCACAGTCGCTACAGTCGGGTTGCCTGTCCCAGACTGCGGCGAGCCCTACCCCATCCAGCGACAACAATTTTAGCACAGTTGCTTGGACTTGCTTGACATTGCCATTGCCAAAACTAGCTGATAATAACCTTGGGTAAATTTGTCCTTTAATTAACTCCATTAACGGCGTTAAATGTTAGGACTTACGAGATGTTGGTATAATTTTATGAAACGTGTGTAGTTAATTATATTTAATTCATACCTCTCAAGAGAGGTTATTGTAATTTATTCAAAACAAGATAATAATTCCATTTGGGTAAATAACTTATTACTTTATTTGTTTATAAGCAGGTAAATAAGTAATTTCGTTTAATTTGTTAAATAAGTACGATTTAAGTAAATAAATTAATAAATAAATAAACTAATAAGTTAAAATAAGCCAAAAATAAATCAAAATAAACAAATAAGCAAGTGTTCTTTCAAACGAACTAAATAAGTAAATAAATTAATTGAGCTAAATAAATTAATTTATTTATGTTTTTACTTATTTGTCAATAAATAAACAAACAAATAAATAAGTTAAGTAGTTAACCAAACGGGGCAAAATTTGAAGTGTTTAAATGTGCGATTCTGAAAAATAAAAAAGAAACAAGAAAAAGAAATAAATGGCGTAGGGTTTGGGCTGTATCCGGCCCGCTTTGTTTGCAGCCCCATAGGGCTCGCGGCTACAAAAACCCTAGCCTTGCAGTCAATTGAGTTCTGCTATTTTGCGCACACAAACCCTAGCAAGAGCTCAGGGAGATCTGCCGCCTCCGATCATCATCATCATCATCATCATCATCATCAGCAGCAGAAATGGAGACTGCGAGAACCGTGAAAGATGTTTCTCCACACGAATTCGTCAAGGCCTACGCCGCTCACCTCAAACGCTCCGGCAAAGTCTCTCTCTCTCTCTCTCAATACATATTGTGCCCTTTTTTATGCATTTGTTCTCGTAGATTTATAGAGTTTAAGATCCTTTTTTTGTGTGTATGTGTTTGTTCTCGTAGATTTATAGAGTATAAGACCGTAGTTTTTTTGTTTGGAAGCTTGATTTTAGGGTTCGACATTGCTATATCTGTATCGTTAAGGTGTTATGTAATGGTGTTTAGAGATTTTGTGTCGGACTGTCGGAGACATGGCTTGTTGAAGTATTGGTCTTTGTTGTTTGATTTCCGTTGCTGTGCTGGTTTTGTTGCAGATGAGGTTCGAGTATTTATGGTCTTCAAGTACGTGTCTAGTAGCTGTATTGATACGTTTAAGATTTTGAAAACTGATCTGTGTTGATTCTCTAGTTTTGGGGTTTTATTTGATGTGTTCGGTTATTCTTGGTCTTCAATTGCGTGTCTAGTACTTGTACCGATACGTTTATGTTTTTGAGAACTGATCTGGGTTGAATCTCCAGTTTTGAGGTTATTGGATGTGTTCGATTATTTGTGGTCTTCAATTGTATGTCTAGTACTTGGATCGATACGTACAAGTTTTTGAGAGCTGATCAGTGTTGAATCTCTTTTTGAGGTTATCTGATGTGTTCGATTTGTGTTAAATATTTTAGCCATTCTGTTTACTCAGTGGTGACTCCAGGTATTTTGTCTGGTTGGGTTCCAAAAAAATCCACACAACTTGAATAAAATCAAACCAAACTCTACTAGACGAAATTATACATAAAAGTGTTCATTTATAACTGAATTCAATTCCCTTCAGTTTAAAAAAAAGCTCAACCCTAATTTGTTTTTCTAATTTGTTTACTAGATTGACTCCAAAGTGATAAACAAATACTAGTAGTTCTCAAATGACAAGCTAAATTGACTTCATGCTCCTTAATTTTATTCACATATTTATCTGGCTCGATGGGTCATAGGAGTAATCCTATGAAGAATTTGGAAATGCATTATAGATTTCTACTTAGTTTTTAAAAATTGACGGGGTAATTGACCCCATATCAAATGCACTGCCATTGCCTCTGACCTTATGGCTCTCTACTCCTGTTTGTACTTTGTTAAGGTCAAGGAATTGGCTATAGTGAATTAATCTTAGAACGGAAAAACTTCTATCTATGTGAACGCAAACTGTAATTTTTGGACTTATTGTTGTAGTTTCCATAATTGACGGGGTAATTGACCCCATATCAAATGCACTGGCATTGCCTCTGACATTATGGCTCTCTACTCCTGTTTGTACTTTGTTAAGGTCAAGGAATTGGGTATAGTGAATTAATCTTAGAATGGAAAAACTTCTATCTATGTGCTCACCAAGTGTAATTTTTGGACTTATTGTTGTAGTTTCCATATTCTTATTTTGTTTTCCTTTGCAGCTTTCATGTCTTAAGTACTATATATACTTGCACTACATTTTGGAATTAATGGTTGAAATTGACTTTTGGAGTGATGAAAGATGAAATCGCGGCAATTTCCATATATCTTTTTATGTGAACATTCCAAACTTGTATGCAATTTCCTTAAAGCTACATCAGATCAGCCTCAGTTACATATGGAAATCCAATTCTGCTCCCCTGTCACCAAAGTTGCACCAAACAATGGTGCTATTGTGTTGTATGCATAAGAAGGATCCTTAACACTGTTCCCTTGTCACCTGATTTGATTGTCTGTCTCTGTTCATATCATGCAGATATTTTTGATAGAGCATCCTTTACTCTTCCAGTGCTTTAATTCCTGGTGGGTCGCAATGATAGGATCTTGTGGTAAAGTGAGGAGCTGAGGTGGCAGTAGTGCTTGTATGAGATGACTTAATGACTTGTTGATGGGAGTTATTATGGTGCCATGCATCAACTTCTCACTTGCACATCCTGTGTGTTATTTCTTAGTTCATTCTAATTGCACAAGCCACTGTTACTGATTAAAGAACTAAACAACTGAATGGATTGAACTCATTTGTAAATGTCTGTTTTTTTTTTGTGTGGGTGGGGTTCACTTTTACTTATTAGTTTCATTCTATTTCTTAATAATATCCCAACACTAGTGCACCATTGCCGCAATAGTGTCACATCACTAACCATCAAAATATTCTTTCTTTTTTGCTGAAATTAACTAGTTATGCCTGGATCTCTTGTTGCTCAACATATCTGATTGGGATGTTTGTATGGGATTTGGGAGTCATCAATGTGGTCATTTGGGTGATGTACAATATTTTGATGTGTCATAACATTCTGCAAATTAGATGCTGTGAGACTTGTCAAAGAATGGATACCTTCATTTTGTGGCCCTTTCTCATGTTGCCTTATGATAATTCCTCGTTTTCTGATAGATGGAGCTTCCTCATTGGACCGACATCGTGAAAACTGGTAGATTCAAGGAGCTTGCTCCATATGACCCAGATTGGTACTACATCAGATCTGGTGTGTAATTCTATTTTTTTCTTTGTATTTTTTTTCCACCGCATGCATACCCTAATATACATGGTTAACCCTTCTATTTAACACAATATATTTATTTGATTTGCTTGACAGCTTCTATGGCTAGGAAAATCTACCTAAGGGGCGGTCTTGGTGTTGGTGCCTTTCGGAGGATCTATGGTGGAAGCAAAAGTAATGGGAGCCGCCCATCCCATTTCTGCAAGAGCAGTGGCTCCATTGCACGGCACATCCTTCAACAATTGCAGAACATGAACATTATTGACTTCGACCCCAAGGGGTGAGTGTGCTTTACACATGTTTTTGTTTCATTATTTATGGTGGTTCCTTGTCGGCTAAACAAATAATTTCTATCTAGATCTCGTAAAAAGGCTTTTAATGGAAACATGTATAATCAAAAAAGTCTAACCCAGGTAAACATATGATTCTTGTTGTTAAACCAAAAATGATAGTGTTATTGTTGTGTTTTTAGATTATTCTTATGGTATGTAGTCATTTTTAGAGGAATCGATGTGTAAGAAAATAAAATTATTTAGATAAATGTGTGTGTGTGTGTGTGTCTATATATATATATATATATAAATTTATAAGGTGCTCTCAATCACATGATATTTTAACAAAGGATGCTCTGACTCTCTCATTCCTGTATTTGCTCCCGCTCATGCTCAAAAAATTCGTTAATTAGAACCAGAATATGAGTTCATGTTTTTTAGAAGAGCAAGGGGAAAACATCTCGCCTGCGGATGGTCCCTGGTGAAATTTGGGAGGGTGACATTGTTAGCATTGCCAAATAGGTTGTAAGTAAGGAGTGGTACATATCGCATCCAATTCTTGGTGTTCTGTTTCTTGTATTGCACTCCATTTTGCGCACTTTCGCTTGGGGATGTGTTATAGGCATAGTTTTCAAATCGAGATACGTATCGTGTATTGTTTTTTTATTTTTTTCGAATCGTGTATCATATCGTATCGAGAATCGTAAAATATTTAACATATTTAAAAATAGGTAAAAAAATATGTATATTTGATATAATACAAACATATTACAAGAATAAACTATTAAATAATGAAAATATGGTTCTCGAAAATAAAAATATGCTTTAATTACTACTTAATACATCTGAAATATAATAAAAAATATCACAAGTAAATGCACTATTATAATCCAAATTGGATTTTATTGTATATAATATGTTCTTTGTATTATCCTACCATATTATTTAAGTTTAAAATTTTAATATACAATTTTTAAGTTCTCAACTACTTAGTTCATAAAATAAAACTATACCAATATTAGTGGCCATAAATTAATGTTGTAAAATACATAATACTAGACAAGTAGATATATATGAAGGAAACAAATATTAAAGAAAAATGCTCTAAATATCTTAACAATGCAAAATTTTCTAATAATATCTATTTTTACAAATTGAATTATCTAAAAAATTAAGTATTAGTGTATCATATGTATCGAATCATGTATCGCATATCGCATTACGCATTATGTATTGTATATGTATCGTAAGATACAAGTTAACATAAGATACGATGTGCGATACGTATCGATTTACCTCTTTAATATATCGAATCGTAAGATACGTATCGTGAATCGTAAATTTTTTACAACAGATTATGGGCTATAGACGAAAGCGACATCCGCTATGTTGATTGAAGCAATTGCCATGTTCCGTTTATATTTGCTCTTCTTCTACTTCAATTCTGGAAGTTTGAGATTGTTAGGGTCTTTGTTCTTTTCCATTGAGTACATTAGGCTTGAGTAAGTATTATTCTTGAACATCTGTTCAAACAAATAATATATAGGTCGTGCTAAACAATGAAGTCCACTGAGATCTAAATAATGACAAATGAAGCCAAGAAGAAGTTTCGATATCAATACACTTACGAAGATAGAACTTACTGTTTTTACAAATATTTGTACATTATTTATTTGCTATCCAACGCCGAGTGGGCTTCGTTTAGCATTTTCCATAATATAGATCGGAATTTTATCCTAGACAATGAGGTTACATTTAGTGCCCAATTTGGTTTAAAGACATTAGCTGCTGTGTAGTTTTTTTTTTATATTGTTCAAGAACCTATCTGTGTTTTATATCAAAATCAAATAGAAAGGTTTGTGTTGATTGTTCTTTAGGGTGGCCGAGTGTTGTGTACATAATTTTTGTGAATCTGTTATGATGAGTCTATTATTTAGTGAGACATTGTTTGTTCTTGTGCATCATCAGTGGGAGGAGAATCACATCAAGTGGGCAGCGAGATCTTGATCAAGTTGCTGGAAGGATTGTGGTTGCTCCTTGAGATGGACAGAATCAAGAGTTGATGCATGCATTTAAACGCTTGGGATTGAAGATCTTTTAGGTGTTTGAATGAGAGTAGATTGATGAGTGTACTGTTAAAACATTCAATTTTCTTTTTGGTTTGCATGGTTTCCCAACATTATCGCAAATTTTTTGCATTTTAGTGTTTTTGACTTTGGTTTTTATTTTACCAGAACCGGTTTTTCCCCCTTTTGGTTCTATGCCTCCTTGTCTCCTCCCCTCCTTCCCTCCTTCCCTCTCCCTATCTAATGCTGCTGTCTTGTTCTGAGCTCGAGAAATCATGAACAGTGGGTAAAAAATATTATGTTAGCATGCTAATGTGATTGTGATGTGGCGTACTCAATTAATACTTACACGTTATACGCGCACTCTCTCCCCACGAGTTTATCACAGTAAGCTCTGTGAGCATAATGTGCCTCCAAATTTAATTTGTTTTGCGCGATGTTATAAATGTATCTTGAACATATTCCGGAGATGCTAACTGATTGAGCCAAGGGGTTGTGGTTATGGGAGTTCAAGGTTAATTTTGTTGGAGCTGAATTTAAAGATGGGACAGTGGGCAATTGGGCTAGTGATCAGTGACTCGAACAATTGCATCATAGCTGCAAGCTCTGAGAAATTCTGGTCCTGATATGATACAGATAGAGTTGAAGCCTTGGAGCTTGGAAGGGAATCCAACTTGCTTCAGCTTCAATATGTGCATCTAGAGGGTGACTCTCTTAACTGTTGTCAAGGCTATTTATAACAAGGAGGAGCTGTTTTTGGCATTCGGACTTCTGATCAAAGACATCCAAATGCAAATAACTTCTTTTGGCTCGTTCTTTTGCTCTCATGTTCGAAGATCGGGAAATCAAGTTGCTCACTCGTTGGCTCGCATGGAGCACAAACAAGAAGGTACCTACCTGGTCTGGTCGTCAAATTATCCCCTATCATGACATCTCTTGCCGAGGCAAGACCCAAAACTTTTGCAATAAGCTTCGGCCTCGGGGTATTTTGACGCCCCAGAAGGGCGCTGGGTGGTTGTTATTTTGACGCCCCAGAAGGGCGCTGGGTGGTTGTTTACCCCCCTTCTCTTATCTGCTGTTTTTGGCCCTTCGGGGTTTTGATTTAAAACAAAAAGATCAACGGGGTGTTGTGGTGACCATTCTAAAATTCTTAAGATATCTCATATGTATTGTACATCCTTTAAACCTTATATGTAAAGTTTTGTTAGTTAACTCGATTTAAACTTATTTTTTATTTAATTTTTTGATTTTTAAGTTAAATAAGTTAATCTCTGACATTATTTCGGTCGTCACTTCCGGTCAGAACATTCGACCATCATTTTCGATTATTACCTTTGGCCATACTTTTGACCACTACTTCGAAAATGTGCATGTGCCAAACATGTTTTTTTTAAAACATATGAAACATATTTTTGTTTCTTATAAATGAAAAATAAATTTTTTTTTTGTATATACTAACAAACGGGATTGTAATGTTTCGATTTAGGTGAAGTAAATGAATTAATTTAATCTTTTGTTTTTTTAGTTAAAAGTTAAAAAATTAAACTTGCCATGAGATCCTTTAAAAAACGCTTGATTTCTTACATATTGAGCTAGAGAGCAAGTTATCTATATAGCAAAATAGAATAATTTGACGTGATATTTATATGAGTGTCAAAAATTTAATCTTTAAAATGTGACAATCTTAATCTTTATTTTTGTTATCACTCCTTACTCATGTTCTTCTATGTAGAAAAGTAAAAAAAAAAAAATTATTAATATTATTTTTTTTACTAATCCAATAAAAAATTAATTTAGCTTTCACTTTTATTATTTTTTCTTATTTTTTTACCTTTATAAATTAATAAACTAATAAAATTATATTTTTAATTGAGTGCTTTTAAATTAGCTAATTAACTAATTATTAAATTATTGATATTACTTTTTATTTTACTTTTAAATTACTTAAATTAGATATCTATATACTTATCTTTTTTTTATATATATTTCTTACCTCCATAAATTAACAAAAATTCACCATGATTACCGGTATAAAATTAGTAAGATTAATAATAAGATGAAATTATTATTGAAATTACTAATAAGATAAGATTAGAAATGAGAAATGAATCACATGCTATTTCTTTGTTTTAGAGAATGGGTTCTATAATAATATGTTTGTTTTGCACAAAACTAGTGAATTAATGATGGAATTATTTTTCCAAGATACATATTTACCTTTTTAAAAATAAAAGTATTTTATATGTGAAATGGCTATAAACGTAATTTAAATTATAATTTCAGGGTACTAAAATGTAATAACACACACTTCGTGGAATTACTAATCCTACCCGTTTGGCCCACTGGCAATTGTAATGGTATTACTAATTCTAATAATTTCTTTGTTTCCACCTTCACCTTCACTCCCTCACTAAAACTCCATGTGAATATATATGCATAGAAGAAAGGCTGAAAAAGATAGAAAGATTTTTTTATATATATAATTATTTCATAGCCAAACAAGACCTAAATGATCTAACTTTTTCCCACAATGCACAACAGCCATACCAGACATGGGCCAGTGGGCTTCAAGACCTTGGTTTATAAGTTGAGTTTGTCAAACCCAAACCCAAACCCAAACCCAAACCCCATTTTTAACATCCTCAAACCTTCAATTAGTGTATGTTTGGATTAATTTCTATGGAAGTTTTTTTGTTTAAAAGCTTTCAAAAAGTCTACTTATTTAGTCTCAGCTGACTGTTTTTATATATTTTTACATCTATTTTTTTATTAAAAAAAAAACCAAAAAACCTAAAAAAAAAAAAAAAAAACTAATCCAAATATAGCCTTAGTTCAATTTTGCCGGTGCATAAACTGATAATTCTCACGCCATTGGAAGTAGATTTGAACCCACCAACCTAAGTTGTGGAATTTAACCAAATTCATACCACAAAAATGTGGATTGCACCATGCTCTAACTGCCGGGATAGACGCAAAATTTTGATTGAAAGGACGAATGATTCTTACCATCTCTAAAATGATGAATATAATTATGTCTTTTTTTTAAAGTTAAGGATTTAACTTATAAAATTTTAAAATATTTAGAACTGATACCACTATAGTTACAAAATTCTTTGGCAACGTAGGAGGGTGGCTGCCCCCATCCGATCTTCTTGAATCAATCTATGGCTCTAAGGCCATATTTGTGATTAGGGTTTCGGATCTACAAATATATATATCAGTTAGTTGCAACAAATCAACAAATTTAAGCTTCTCAAATTACAAAAATAAGAAGTATTTAATCCATTGATTCTATTTTTTTTTACAAAAAGTATGTAGATGCTTGGGATTTTACAATTATCTTGATGTTTTTTTTAAAAAAAATATTTTACAATTAATACATAATAACATCATTATTCTTTGAATGGATGTAACCAAACAATCCTTCATTTACTTAATCTTCTATTTAACTATGCAATCGTATATTTTTAATATATAAAAAAAAATTCTACAGTTACATACATGTAAAATAATGCTAATTTCGCTATCTAACAGGCTAACAAAATAGGAATATTGTCTTTCCTACAACACGAGCAGACACCGGCCACAAAGATAGGCCTTGTTTGGCAACCGGTTTAAAATTAGGTTTTTTGTTTTTTTTTTTGTTTAAAATTAAAAAAGTCAAAAAGTTTCGTTTAAGAACCCAAAGGCTTTTAATTTTTTAACGTTTTTGTTTTTTTTTATATAAAATAGTTATATATATTTTAGAAATATCATTAATTTTATTATGCACATTTGTTTTTTTATAAAAATTATATATTTAAATTCTACTCTTTAGAATATATCAAGCAAGAATTATATTTGAGAGTTGACAAAATTACGAAACCCAATCCAAAAGAAATAGGCTCGAATTTGCCTCAAGAGGCCGGCCCACTGACAGTTTGGCCCATGATGAGTTCGAGCCACCCTAAAGAGGGACAACTCACAACACTCAAGTCCAAGTCAGCCCAGAATTATGTGATAACCCAAAAAGATTCTATTCGCGTCA
>JAULJZ010040397.1:0-14564 GCA_032270985.1 Heliamphora pulchella
TGGTCCATGATGACAAGTTAAAGAAAGCTAATGTGTAAAGAGAGAGCCAACATGAAGCACAATGATTAATGACAATCTAGAATAGAAAGAAAAAAAAAAAAAAGGAAGATGAAAGAAGAGCAACATGTTTGCTTTGTCCCAGTTAAAAACTCTTGATAGTGCTAGGCCCAATGATTGATCTCCAAAGGGCAAATGAGTGAAGATTCCCTCTACCAAATGGGTTCACCACTTAAATGGGTTTTAACAGAAAAAAGCTACATGCATAGGTTGTTATTGTTGTTTGTTATAATGCTGAAAAGCACAACATGGAAAAAAAAATTCAAACTTGGAAGTATCCTTAGGTCATGTTTCATGTGTTGGATTAAATTAGGGGATAGAAGAGATAAGTAATACGTTTGCTTCACATCCCACACATTTTTGTTAATACCATAAGATAATAAATGTAATTATATGTACTCTGATATCATTTTTATCTTATTTGGTTAAAATGAAATAAAGTATAGAATAAGAATTAAAGAATCGTTTTTTAATGTTGAATAAAAGAAAAAGATAATTTGGATGGAGAATAAGTTATCATAAGGGAGGAAGAGAGTAAATAAATAATTCTATGAATATCACATTATTAGTCCTTCATTTGAGGCATTAATAATTCAATTCAAAATAAACAAACGTGCCATTAATTATCCATAGAGATAAAATCTAAAAAATAAATGCCACATATTTCTTAGTCCAATTCAACAGTTTTAGCCTGGCAAAACAAATATGCCATATAATTTATAATGCTTTTTTTTATATCTTAGAGTATTCTGGCCAGTTTACGCGCACTACTTCGAATATTATAATATTTTAAACAATCAAATTAAGTTGATTAGGTTTAAAAGTGTAAGTTCAAGAAAAAGGAATTGCAGAGCACAAATGGAATACAATTGTCTTGCAAAGGAGGTAACTAAATCTTGCACACCACAAAGAATTTCATAACTTGAAGTGTTGGGAATTGTCAATTAGGCACTTTATTACCATTACAGATACAATTTGTCATGAAAGACATGGGTGTGAATCCAATTCTCAACATCTTTTTACTAAGAAATTCAAGGGAAGGCACCCAGCTAAAAGCATAACAGCAATCCGAGTCCGCAACAACAAGAAATGTTTTTATTTGAAGAAATCAAAACACTATAAGTTATTTTTCAAATAGAAAGACTTGTTATATTTAGAAGCATACGCCTCAATAATTACTTATTTTGAAATTTTAGTCTTTTTAAATTTTTAGATAAATGTGCATGTTAGAAAAGAAAATTTATCCATTTTGAACAAGTTGATAGTGCACATGAGGACTTGCTTAGTTATATCTTAGATTGGAAACTTATAGTTTGTTTCCGGATTGTTCGTAGGGATGCAAAAATATATATATATATATATAAAAATGCATGCAGAGATTATAATTGATCATTTCGACTAGTGCCAGGGATAAATCGATTCCAAATCACTTTTCATGACCCAAACCTAGATGGGTCCACAAGCGGTCTGATCGGCCAATGACTATACGTCACCCAAGGCCTAACTATATAGGCATGGTGCTTTAAAGGCGTAGCAATTGAATATAGTGCTTGATATAAAATAAAATAAAAAAGAACTGGAGAGGGCAATGAAGATAGCAATCTGACATCAGAGCGGCCATAAACACTTCATCCCGTTATGGACCTAGAATTGGAGGGACATCTACCAAAACGAAATGAGCTATGTATAGTTTAATTCCACTCCGACCGAAGATCAAATGAAGCAGTGCTCGACTAGCTAGTGGATTTCAAAGCTCGGTGGGACATCGGTACGGCTCGAACTTGAGACCTCTTGATGAACTCAAATCCAATGAGAGTAAAGTTTTGCTTCCGGCCACTAGCCTACTACCTTGGCTATTTTTTAATTGCTTGTCTTTCTAAGTATGCCATAGACGAAATGTGTTCCAAACAAGTCATTATTCATTACTAGAAGGTTAGAGTTCAAATTTCTACTCTGGTGTGCGGGTCTTATTTATTAATTCCCTAATATTTGTTTGGAGATTATATCTTTTGTTTTGGGAATTTCTCTATAATGGTGATGTGTTGTATTTGATCATCAATGTGACTGTGATTCATTGGATTTATTGTAATTATAGCTATGAATATTGTACCAGAGAGTCTTGGTTTTTTTATTAGTACGATACGTATTGTGCTGGTTTTGTATCTCGAATTTATGAATTTTCAAAGTGTGCTTTTGAGATAGTGTCCGCTCAAGTGGTCCACCGCGGGATAGAAATTCCACAAAGTCGACTAGGGCTGCATGGGTTAGGGTTTAACCTATTTTTGAGTCTTATATAAAAGATTTTATGTTGTGAAAACCCTAGAATGTCTAATATATAGAGTGAGACTTAGATTTAGAGATCAAAACAGTGTACAGAAATGGTAAAAGACTCAGGTTGAGGCCAGAAAATATAAAGAAAGACTCAAATACGCTAGAGTGATGGTCAGATTTAGATATCAAAGAGTATATATAGTTAGTTCTTATAATTCCTGTTGATAATAATGAATTATTCTTTTTTGTTCTCCAGTAGAGGTAGACAGTCAGTCGAACCACGTATATCTTGTATTCTTATTGGATGTTTTTGTTTTATCTTTATTTTGCTTTGAATAGACCTTAGTTTATGTTCCTTTTCTGCTGTGTTAGTAGATTTGTGTCCTTAAAATTCCAACATATTGGTATCGGTGAAATACTGGATATCATTTTGAATTTGTCGTTATGAAATTTTACATATCTATTTTTAAAAAATATTGTTCAATTAGAAATAATTTAGTATAACATAAATATTTATCTAAAATATTTTAATTAATTAATTAAAATTAATTTTTAATTTTATTATTTATAATGAGATGGCTAACTTGAAAGCGATATAAATTTAAAATATTTTTATAATTAAATTACATTTCTAATAGTTTCAAAACTATCTCTTTATGCTATATTTAAATCTTGAATTAAAGTGTAAAAAAAATAGTAGAGACAGAAGATATGTGAAATATTTGTAAAAAAAAAAAATTAGTTATGGATTGGTACGTAATTGGTGGCTTCCAGTGGCGCTGGTTGGTACATGTCGGTATTATTTAGTACGTTTGGTACAATAAGTACAAATTGATATTTTGATCGACTTATTTTGTTTCAAATTAATACGTACCAATTCGAAGCAGCTAGTAAGGTACGGGATTGATAATTATAATTGTAATATACTACTTTATGATTAAAAAAAGGCCTGTTATTGTTTCGCTAATGAAAAATTGAAAAAAAAAAAAGAATCATTTAATCCCAGTTTGATTCCCCGTGGTAGTGAAAGCTGTATCTGCAGTACCTATGCTATACATGGTTAAATATAAGAATGAGTAATATAAATTTTATAATTTTTTTTGTTGAGTTAATAAAATTATAAAATTTGAAAATGTTTTAAAAAACAAACAATATGCGGAGATATTTCGTTTTTAATGTGATTTCTAAACGACACTAACTTAGGCATCTGACAGAACTGCTAAATAAATTTTAGTAAAATGACGAAAGATCAAAACTATAAGCACCATAATGCAACATGTATATGGCATACTTTTCGCAATTAGTCTTGCAAAATAAATTAGTGTACAAAAACATAATTCCAACAATATAAAATACACACACACACATAATATATACAAATGTTGGCAAAAATATAACACAAGATATGCTCGGTGGTCCAGAAAATACATATTTATTAATTTTCAACGATTGCAACATATTAAATTTACATAAAACGAAAATACAGAAAATAACATGAATAGAATACGCAAACCGAGTCCTGCATACGCAGTTTCTTTAAAAATGATTTACCGCCTATCAAGAGTATTGTAGGTATCTCCACCGGCGCCACTCTCTCAGGATAAAACGGCTAACCCGAACGTTGGAACACTTCCAAAGATCGACTACTCGGGCGTACCTCGTCTGTCTTTCTCTCTTTTACAACTTGCAATTTCACTGTATTCTTGTATTCTTGTTTTTATGCAGAATACCAAAGAAGTTCTTATATAGAACTTCTCTCTAGGGGTTACAAAACCAAAATTCAAGAGGGGAATGAATCTGGTATTGAATCAGTATTGAATTGCCAATTGAATGGCAAATTGAATTAAGAAATTAATTTGGGCTTGCAATTGGTTCAATTCAAAGATACAACAATAAATTCTATTCAGGTGTATATATATATATCGTCTAAATATATTGCACGCGTTTTATTTAAATAGTTTTTGGTATGGAGGTGGATTCTTTCTATTATTAATTATTAAAACCCGATCTCAAATGGAAACCTAGAATCTCATGCACTAAATTATGGGATCATGAAGAAAATGAAGCTAATAAGGTAATTGAATTAATTTATTCTTAAAATTAAATATGATGAATTAAATATGATGCTTGAATTTAAATTTAATACTTTTTGAATTTTGCAAATTATGGGATTAGTATACTTATGTACATATTAAACATTACCTCTTAAAAGAAAACTGTTATCATTTAACAAAAATAGAAAAGTAGAAAAAAAAATACAATTTTTGGACTTACCTTATCGTGGGACCATATATAATAATATTCGATACTCTTATATGCAATTGAACTCACTTTGTTATTAGCAAGAGACATTTGCATACCAAAAAAATTGAAAAAAATGGTATATTAATGTTTACATATAACTGTCCAATGATAAAAGCATGAAAGATAAGTTTACATATAAATGGCACGACACAAATTAAAAGAAAAGAAAAAAAAAAAGTCGTAGAGTTTACTTTTTTATAACACCATAGTATTATTCACCGTTATTGTGATACTGGAGACATTCTCACGTAATTGAATATACGTATATACTCTGTTAATGGCAAAAAGAAAATAATAAAAAAGTGAATTCATATTTAATTATCAAAACTATTGTCGAAAACACATGTATTGATATTTTGAATTTCTTAAGTCATTCCCATACAAGTATGCTCTTTCGCGTATTACGACACTAATACTCTATTAAAGTATATAAAATTATAAAAAAACGTTGACAGTGTAAAGCTTTAATTTTAAGGTGTGTTATTAATAAGACTTATCATTCGCCTTGCCATGCTGATTATTTGAGAAACATTGAAGAAACTTTTTTTACATAATAAGGTAATGGAAACAATAGTTTTAGTTTTTGCAAATGTTATATTATTTTTTGATTAAATTAACCAAAAATTTCTCCACAAAAGACAATGCTAACTTGTTTCCCATTCTTCAACTCTATAGCATAAGCAACAATGTTCAAAACGTGTGATCTTCATGAGGATATATATTCAAACACTCAACCATGAAGTCAATCTTATCTATTTGGTTTGGTATTAAAAAAACCAATGTGAATAAGACAATTTGTAGCTACTTTTTTTTTTCTTTTTAATAAACTAAAGCAACAATTAAGATTAACAACCACCTGACAAATTAATTAAACACAAAATTACCATAAGAGGTACTTAATTAATTGCCCATGAGAAATGAATGGCTCCACAATAATTTGGTACCATTGTGATGTACAAATGTAATTACATAAAACAAATCTATACAAAAAGTTGATGCCGCCTATACAAACAAATGTTATCAGCTGACTTTTAAAATTTGATTCTCCTAGTTTTCTATAGCTTATTGTGATGGAAGTGCCTAAACATAAATTTTGAACATTGTAATAATTCAACTTTTATGGGAAGTGTGTGGAGGTAAATCCGCTGAGTTAGAACGAAAAGAACTGGGCCTGAGATGTCGAGTTTCACAATTTGATGATTCCTGCATAGGAAAATGTTAGACTACTTTGCGGGCTTTTGCAGGAAAGTCCCTCTGATACTTAAGTTAGTATCTTATAAAAATTAGAAAATAGTTTTAAAGAGATTTTGGCATAGTATTTATAAGTAAGAAATTGTGTGTATCACTTGTACGGCTTGACTTCGGTATTTATACTTGTCTCAGTGTGAGTTTTGGTAAGAAAGTAATAATTCTCCAGGCTTGGTCTTGGTAGGAATCACCTTTACTCTTTTGGGGTCTGTCCGAGGCTCTTTCTTTTGATGTGACGATTTGTCGAATTATTTTGGATAACATCAGTTGTCATCAATGCAGAGGTATACGGGCACGTCATCATCACTAATGCTTCATGCTCGGCCGTCCCATCGTCATAAATGCTATCGGACTTGGGTTATGCCATTATTGACCCTTTTTGTGTTACCCAATGTTAGAAGATCGTCCTTATTGATCACCCAAATTTTGTAACGAACCTCCCAATCATCCAAGTTTTTAACCTTTTGGGCCTAGATTTAAATTGTGGACTGACCCACGTGTGTTTGGACTAACCCTCTTCATTTGCCCCTAGCTTTTATATCTCAATTTTGACCTTATATAAGAAGTCTCGGAGGCAGACTCCCTTTTGCAAGCTCGGCCTTGGGATTCATCCCCTGACTAGACACTTGTCGACCCACGTCATCATCATTGTCCTTGGCATCCCTCGCATTTAACGTGTCATTGTGTCTAGACACTTGTCGACTGCTCGCCTTCCGTATGTTGGCGTGCCTTGTTCCGAATGACGCATTTTTGCAGAGTCCTTTCATCTGCACAAAGGGATATATGTTCCTTAATTTTCAAATTCTATCCACATCTTTATATATAAAGGAGCGTTTTGACCGTTGGGATCTGTCTAATTCTCCCATTTGTCAGTACGTCTCGCTTGAAGGCTACCTGCCACTGCACTCTTAGCTTCATTCATCTTCATCCCTTGACGACGTGAAGATCAGATTCTCCCATCTCTGGTAATCTTTTGCCCCTTTCCCTGGTCTATTCTGGGTCTAGGTCTTCTTCTGCTGAGTTTTTCCCATCATCTACCATCTTCGTCTTCTCGCTTTAGTGGTCTACCGGTTCACTTGCCATGGCAAGTATACCAAGCTCGTTTCTAGCCTTGTTGCTATTGCTTCCTTTAGGGAGAAGTATTCCATTTTCCCTTCTGTCACTGTTAGGTTTTAAGATCCGTCTGTTCCCATGAAGTTGATTTATGGCAAGGGAAATGAAGTAGCCTTCCTCGTAGCCTCCATAGCCGAATGCAGGGTTCGTTTCCCTATTCCCCCTCTTCTTAGAGATGGCCCAATGTCACATTCTGTCCAGTCAAGTATTGTTGAACTTTTTTTGAATCGTCATAGGGATGTTTGAGATTAGCCGGTATTACGGCCTGGATCTTGGTGTCCCCAAACTCTTTTACTTCTATTCCCTTGAGTGCCATGGGACTCTTCCACCTACTACTACGTTCATCAACGGCGAAATGTCTCCCTGATGATTTGCGACCTTCCAGATTCCGATAGGAATGGTGATGATTACATCTTCATCGGGGGTGAATTTGAATTCATCTGGAGTGGCTACAGAGCCGGGCCATCCCTAGGGTTCTCGGTGGTCTAAATCTGCACCCCTCACCTTTTCCTTTTTTCAATTTTGAGCTACAAAATTTAATTAAGTGCTTATGTAAAAAATAAAATTCTTAATGTACACTACTATCAATTCATTCAAACACTTCATATGCATTAGTTCCACAACATTTATACTACTATTCAAACAATTCTTAATGTATATCACATCTGAAAATGTTGGTAAAATATAAAGTTCTTAGGATGAAAAAAACCCCAAAAATCCCAAAATGGCTAAATTTGCCTTTCTCTTTTTCTCTGATTCTTCTTTCGCTTGGGATGGCTGGCCATTTTTGCTAAATAATCACCAAACAATTAACAATAGCAGTGGAGGAAAAAAAGAGAAACTCCCAAATTTACGTTTCGTGATCGCGTTTTCATTCGTGAGATTTAATGGCAATAGTAGTAGTTGTTATAATCCCACTGGGTCTGCTCTGAATCCCCTCTTTCTCATGAATTTTCTTATCTAAAAGTTACAGTTTTTAGTTGTTAGTGGAAAAGTGGAAGTGTCGGATAAATACTATGTTTTTATTATTAAAATGCCCTTATAGTTATATAATGAGTTGGAACTTTTGGTGACATTGAAGTTTCTTAATTTGTTTTTGACTTATTTTGGAAAGAGAATTGTGTGAACTGGCTTCAAAAATATGTTCACTCCAACATGAAGTCTTTAATTTATATAATAGTACAGATACAATATTTAGTGAATCTTTATCACTATTCATGTAGGCAAGTTTATGGCTACTATGATCATTTTTGTTTTGTAAAAAACAAATTCTAATAATATTTCCGAAACAGATCCTCAGAAAAAATTCTCCAAAATATGCTCCTTTTGTGTTTTTGAAAATTCTTTATTTAAAATTTTCAAAATATTCAAACAAATAATTATTATTAATTTAACGTACTTAATTAATCAAGATCATATCATTTTTACTGAAAACTTGGCAGCTGAAAAAAATAAGTCAAATAATAGTTTAAAATAACTTACTCAAAAAATTCGCTTCCACCAATTCTTTTTTGTGGCATTTTGAAGGAGTTGTGTAATTTTAACAAGGAAGAATATGTAGGTTCCTCATTCAATTGAACAAGTTCAAAAATACCTGCTCCATATCTCTTCTTCGATATGATTCCTCCCCATGGAAATTAAGGAATTTCACTAAAAAGAAAAGAGAAGAAAAATGAAAAATGAAATAGCTTAGGTTAGATGTCATAGCTTGATGGTGATTAGGTTTCCTTATTAATTATAAAATGCCTTGTGTTACTTGAGAATATAGCAACCAAACTGTTAATACTTAATTGAATGAATCGATGTTTTTCCGTTTCAATTACAATTAACAATGAGGTGTTGGAAAGAAATATTAGTGAGATAAGGGAGTTAGAACGGTAGAGTCGTCAATATCTTATTTGGAGTGTCTTGTGAGTATGGATCTCATCATTATTGTGTACGGTAACTTCTTTTTCTCATATTCTATTATTTTATTTTACTAAAGAAAAGAAGACATCGGCAAGAGCGCAGCTAAGACTCCAGAATCAGAGAACATTTAAATATATTCATATAACATAAACTATATATATATATTATGCGTTCAAAAAAATTAAAAAAAATATATAGGAATTTTGCCCCTTCCTACCACCCTTGAACATGGGATTTGGGATTGTATTGTTTCGATCAAACTCGGGGAGACATCATTAGTGATTATTTTCTCTTCTATAAGAACTATTATCTTATTATATAAAAGAAATTTCATTACAAAGATTAATATGTTTAGTACCTCAAAAATTAACCAAAAATAAAGAATGAAACATGAATTAGCTCCCAAATTAAGCAAATGAGTCAAGACTTGGGACCAATAAGTGCCTGGACCTACACCCCTCCTGGTGTTTCAAGCTCATGTTAGACAACGTTTATTCCTTTCATTCTTGTGCATTTTTAGGCAAAACAAGAGAATCATTGCGCCCACCATTTCAAGAATTAATACTATTTTAATGCATAACAAATCTTGCTCTACTCTGTTACTAATGAGATAATTAGTTAAAAGTCTAATTTAAACCTTATAGTGTATTTAGTCCACTTTAATTTTTTTTAAGTCTTTAAATGTATTATTTTAAGAAATTTAAGAGCTAAGATTCTCTAATTTAATACGAAAAAAAGTTTATAAACAAAATCACCTTCACCACTCACACAGTCTCCTAATTACTTAGTACATATTTCTCGTCACCTCATCACCTCTTTCAACTTCAGCCTCCACTAGCGAATTTTTTCAGCGATTGTCGGTGACAGTTTTCTAACAATTTTTCGGTGACCATTTTTCGATGATTTCTCGACGATGGTTTTTTGATGATTTTCTGGTGACGTCAATGCTTCTCTGGTAACTCTTTTGGCAATTTTTCCGACGACTCATAGAATAAATAAAAAATTTTGTTCACTAATTTATCTTCGTAGGCTCTGCACTAGCCACACTAGAAATAAATCTTATTGGTCATTGTATTTAAATAATAAAATTTATCTTTGTTCATAAAATCATAATATATCCACCGTCATCACTCTATTCGCCACTCAAACTACGTACACAAACAATAATTGTTTACTTTTTTTTTGTATTCAAACTGTTAAGATTAATTTTGGTTTAAGAGTCACCAAAAGTCACTAGAGATGATTTCTGGAAATTCGTCAAAGTTGGTCGCAAAAGTTGCCAGAGTTGGTCGTTGGAAAGTCGTTGGAGATCGTCAAAGGTTATCGCAGATGGTCGCCAATGGTCATCAGAGGTGGCAGAGGTGGAGGGATAAAGTGTTCAGGTAGAAGGACATAGTGTTGATGTGGAGAGATGAGTGTTTAGAATAGTAGGGATATTTTGGTTCAATTTAATTTAATGAATTTTAAGAGTCAAAATTATTTTTATAGAACCTAATATTTTATAATATATTTATTATGGACTTGGAGCCAAAAACACCCTCATTAATTCGGTAAGTGGCCCATTCGTTGTCCTTGGTAGTTCTTTACAAAGTGTAATTTATTGCCATTTTTTATTTTAGTTTCTAATTGTACAACATTCGTCTATAATAATGGGAGATTAGATAGGTTAGAACTGTGGAAAGAAGACTAATAGCTTAATTATGAAAGAATTAGGAAAATTTCTTTTCCTTGGAAGGTAAAAATAATGGAAACAATATAAAATTAAGCTATGCTACATAGCATTTTATATATATATATAAACAAATGTCAAGTTTTACCCTGTCCTCTAGGAAATTAACTACGTGTTTGGTGGTTCATGCTTCCTCTGAAGGAAAAAAATATAGTTTAGTTCTTGGAGTAATATTTCACCTGAATTATCAATTCATATATACCTTAGAAAACAACTTAAAATCATGTTAGAACATGTTAACCAAAATAAAAAATTCTTTCGTCGAGATCGACAGAGAATTATATCAAACGACTTTGTTGAGATTTATTTCTTAAAAAAAAAAAAACTCAAGTATATACAAACAGGCACAGAAAAACTATCTGAGAATGAGATATAGATTTTATTAAACACTAGTGGCAAAACAGTACAGAATTCTAACTAATCTAATTCTCCTACTAATTAAAAAAAAAGGTAATTTTTGGGTTCCCTTTTTTTCTTTGCAACAACACTTTTTATGAGTCTTGAATTCTTCCCTCCAAGATTTAAAAGTAACTACCTATACTCTGTTTTGAGTTTTGTAACTGTTCCTAACTGCTTGAACAAGCCAAAACAGTTACATATTCTTGAGTGGGTAATTTTCCTTCCCTTTTTACTTATTAACTATCAAATATCATTTCTTTAGTGCGTGAGTGTTTAATTGAATAATATGGTCTCACTTAACACAAATAGAATAGGCTAACAAATATTTTGCAAAGGTTTTTCGTTCTATGGGTAACTTGTTATTTAAAAGCAAAACCTTCATTTTTACTTGGCAAAATAAGTTTCAATATTTTTGTCTCTATAAATTATGATATAAATAGAACACTACCCGAACTTGTCACGGGAGAAATAATAAAGTTGCAAACAGTTGTAAGAACCTATCAGCGTGCCTTTTGATAATGCAAGATTCCTAAAACTGGGGTACGAAGTCTTGATTTGTAATGATCGATGTGGGGTTTTCATTAGTTGGAGGACTTTACATATCTTTACTTTGAACATTTATCTCTTGGTCACTGTTATTTGACATTGATGCCCATGATATGACTTGACTTCTATTGATATGTTGATTATTTTACATATATGTTAGGTAGTCTCGGACACTACGTGTCAATATTTACTAGATATTTTTATTCAATAATATATATATATATATATATAAAATATTTCGGGTGAAGTTAATTTTCAAACAAGAACAAGACCGATCAAGTGAGCGGTACAAACAGACTGTTCGAGCGATCTAACGCAACTTGCAGTATTTTGCACAGTCTACAATATAAAAATCGAGAAGCAGGGCTTGATCGCTCGACGTGTCCTAAAATTGTTCAGGACCGTTTGAGCAGTCTGTGCAAGAACAGTGTTTGATAAGGCTGTTAGGATTTGCGCAGCCTTAATTTTTTTAGACTATTTTTGTGTTCCTTCTTCTTCTCTTGCCCCAAAATACTTAGTAATTTATTACTATTGATCAATAGTGAAAGTGTGAACCCGTGGACATAAGCACCCATTGTCGAACCACGTAAAATTCGTGTGTGTTTCTTGATTGATTGATTATTTGTTTTCTTTTGCGTTCGTTATTTACTTTGTGGCTTGATTGCGTGTTTCGACCACTTAACTTGTGAGTTGAATTTAATCAGATTTTGACTTAAATTCACAACAACAAAATTGAATGATTTTTGTTGGGTATATGAGAGATAAAAAATGACTTATTTATTGTACTGTAAATATTTTTATTTACCAAAATATCTAATAATTTTCCTCAGTGAACGTTAGAGAAACTGAAGAAAATGGTGGCTGACATGATATCTTCAAATGCACACCATAAAAGATGACATAAAAAGTAGGCTTTGATGAACAAGGAATAGTTCCATAGATGGAAATGGCATAATCTCACTTTCAACATATTAATGAAAACAGCAAAAAGCAGCAAACTAATGTAAAGAACATTTGGAAAAAGTCATGTCCCACCTAATCTTCTCATCAAACTGCATGAAAAGAAGAAAAGTGATAACATTAACATAATCAAAATATAATAATGCTGGAAAACCAAATATGACTATGAGTTTTTCAATTCCCAAATTAAAATACCTGAACTTAATTAGTACCTAAAATATATCATAATACTACCTCCATACAAAAAAAAAAAAAACATATAACAACCTAAAAGGCTAGTAACGAAAAACCAAACTAAACCAAACATATAATTAGTCTTTGTTTCAATTAATTGGGGTCGACTATATGAATTTTTTTACGTTACTCTATTCTGTTAAAAGCCATCAGTTAATTTTAATAAATTCATATATTTTTTTAATTAATACGATATCCTATATTAATTTAGGTCTACCCTTTCTCCTAATATTTTTATTATTCATGAGTCACGTGTTACTTTTCTTCACTATTAATTGCATCAATTGCTTTATATTATATGTGTTCAAACCACCTTAATCTATGTTTTTAACTTATTCTCAATTTGTGCGACCTCTACCATTTCACGGATTTTTTCCAACATAATTTTATATTTTCTAATCTTACCACATATCTACATATTCTCATTTCAGCAACACTCATATTTTTTTTGCGATCTTTCGTAGCAGTTCAATATTTTGTCCCATATAGAATCGGTGATATAATAGTTGTCTTATAAAAAATTTCTTTTAAACTTATAAGTTTCTGTAGGTATCTGTCGATCATAAAGAATACCGGAAGTACCCCTCCACTTGAGCCAATTAATTTTGATTATATTGGTTACATAATTTGTAACCTCTTCATCTTTTTTAATAATCGAATCTAGATAACGAAAATATTTACTTTTAGCAATCTCTTGGTTTTGAATTTTTTATTTATTTTTACTATTAATACTCATATTACTACTAAAATTATATTCTATATATTCAGTTTTCTTCCTATTTATTCGAAACCTTTTTAACTCCAAAAATTATCTCCATATTTCTAACTTAGGCCCCGATTGACAACTAGTTTAAAAGTTAGCTTTAATTTTTTGCGTTTTTAGTCAAAAAAATAAAATTGGGTTCAAAATAAGTTGTTTGGTAACTTAATTTTAAAATTAGCTTTTTGAAGTTGAATGTTTAGGTAAAAAACTAATTTTTTTGTTTATTGTTTAAAGTGGACAATTTTATCTTTTATAAATTTGATATTAATAATTATATATAGTTGGTAGTGGTAGTAAATAAGTTATGAATAAAATGTATTATTGAATTTTAAGAGTGGCGAGAATTTGAATAGAATATTCTGAGAATTTATATTTTGATTTTATTTTATTTTTTTAATTTTTTTGTATTTTTTCTAAACGAGCAACATTAGTATTTTGACGTTTTTAACCAAAAAAGAAAAAAATTAAAATGACCAACCAGGGCCTTAGTCTTAACTTCACTACTTGCCTCGTCCAATAAGACTATATCATTAGTAAACTATACACTAAGAAACATTATTTTAAATATGCCTGAATCAAAGTTTAAAGTAATTTCTCTCTACCTCCTCTAGTGGTATCTGATGGCTTTATCACATATCATGGGGTGCCCATAAGTTGGTACATTTTTGTTCCTATGTCCCAAGATGTCCTCCTAGTACATTTTTGGTTGAGTATGCAATTTTCTTTACTCTTTTAATCCCAAAACTTATCTTGATAATTATTAAATTCTATTGACTGTAAATTTTGGATGCCACTTTCCATTAATTTCCTTCCCTCCCTCATAATTGATTTAAAATATGGGAAATTATTTAATTTCTTAGAAGCCTGAAGTTAAAATGTTAATTTAATATGTTTACCTAATATACCCAAGTCGCGCATTCTTTAATGGTGGTATTTGTTACTTGAAATAACTATTTTTTCTATTTTTTATTTTTGTATATATATATATTTTTTTTTTATTTTTTGATTCTTACCATTACAAAGGAATCTAAA
>JAULJZ010040408.1:0-14563 GCA_032270985.1 Heliamphora pulchella
TGGTGGATTTGGAGCGACAATGGTTTTGAAGGTGGTTTTGATAGTTTTCGTTAGAAATTTTAATGATTGGATTAATTAGATATAAAAATTAAATTTTAAAAAATATTAATAATATTTTAAAAATTACAAAAAAAAATTTTATTTTTATAAAAATGTAAAGAGAAGATCAGTGTAATTTACCTAAAAATATAAGCAAGAAAGGGGGAAATAATGATGAGAGACAGGTCAGTGATAATAGCATGTGGCTGGATGGAGGAAGCCAATGGGACAGCCCACCAACAAGTCACGTGACATGGACTCCAAAAGCTCAATACCAACATTTCCATCGATGTCATTTCTTTATCTCTTTATTACATGTACGGATCTAAAATTTTACTAGCCTCGGGGCTGAATTTTTGGTAGCTCTCAATAAGGTGAAAGATGCCCGTTTGGGTAAATAATTTATTTATTTATTTATTTATTTATTGTAAAATAAGTAAAAATAAAAATAAATAAATTCGTTTAGTTATCTTAATTTTTAAATTATTTATTTATTTATTTGTTTATTTATTAATTTATTTTATTTTTATTTATTTAGCTTAAATAAGTAATAATATTTGGCTTAAATTTTATTTAAAGATTATTTATTTGACTTATCAACTTATTTACTTATTAATTTAAATTTTATTTATTTAATAAATTAAATAAAATTACTTATTTGACTGCTTATAAGTCAAATAAGTCAATAAATTATTTATCCAAACGAGACCATTAAATAATTTTCACATAAAACTCTTATAAAAGATTATTGCAAATTCATGATCGACATTAACAATATTATAGCTCACATCCATCGTGAAGGAAACAAAATTGCAAATGAATTAACAAATTTGGGAGCAGATTAAAATGATTATTTTATTTTGATGTATAACTCTTTTCACCCTGATTACACCTCTTCTTAATGCCAATACTGCAGAGGTTGCTTTTGAGTGACTTTGGCTTCTTCTTTATGTACTTTATTTTTCATCTAAAAAAAATTATGAGTTAATAATTTCACTTTTCCATATATTAATATATTAATAATAGGAAGTATTTGTCAAAAAATTTAATGTGTAATTTCTAATTTTAACAATGGCGTTTGTTAAAACTTTTGTTAAATAATTATTTTATTTTTTATAATTATTTTTAAAATCTTTACACTTGTTAGAATTCATTCATTAAAAAATATAGAAAAGTATATTTAACTGAAAAGTTTTTTAAAAAGTTCAAAAGAGAGAAGAAAATAGCTATTTTTAACTAAAAAAGTTTTTTCATTTTTAGTAATTTTTTTGAACTTCAATAAAACAAATACCTTAAGAATTTTTAAAGCATTTTTGAGATGTCTAAAAGGTAAAAAGTGTGATTTTTAAGAAGTGTAGTTTTTTTAGGAAAAAAAGAGAGAAAAAAGATAGTTTGTTTGGGATAATTTTTGTAGTAATTTTTTTGTTTTTTATTTTTTATTAAAATATCTAAAATATTTTATTTTTTTGCTTTTAAATTGAAGCGTTTGAGATATTACCACGACTTTTTTATTTTGTAAGGAGAGTTGACTTTTTAAATTGAAAGTATTATAATTACTTTACTATAACAAAGATAGTGTGTTTAAGATATATATAAGTCTTTTTTTCTTGAAAAAAGAATAGAAAAAAATTGTAATTTTTTAGAGAGGTCAAATAGTGCAATTTAAAGTCTGATTTTTTTACAAAAAAAAATCTAATTTTTAAGAGAGCCCGAACAAAGCCTAAAGAAAAATTGAAAAAGTAAAAGATTTATCCAAAATATAAAAAAGTTCAAAAAAATATTTAAAAAATAAATATTTTCACTAGCTAAACACAAACGCCTCAAATGCAATGACTCAGTTAGTGTTTGAACTAATTTTTTTTTTTTTGTATGTTTTTTGGTTTTTTTAGTTTTTTTTTGTAAAAAAATATATATATGTTAAAAGATGTAAAAAAAAGTTAATTAATTACCATAAAAAATTAAATAAGTATACTTTTTTAAAAAAATTAAGCAAAAAACTTTTTAAAAAATTATGCCAAACAAAGACTCAGTACAATTCTGTAGGCTAATTATTATAGCCAAAAATAAGTACTGAAGGATAACAATACATTCACGTCAACGTATGGTACATTTGAAGCACATAATTCAGAAAAAAAAAATAAATTTGTTTGTTTTCGTGGGATTATGTAAATGATATCAAAAGAACAATTAAAATACGTATAAATTGACCTAAATATTCTAGAGAATTTTTGTTAGTTAAACATTTCTCGTATAGTAAAGCTTATGTTTACTAATTTATTTATTCTGTAAATAACTTTTTATTTTCTCTTCCCTTTCCTCTTCCTAATTCTTATTACCAACAACGCTCTTAAACACAATCGATTATCACTTTTAACTATTCTTTTAGTTTGCCACATATATTTACACATCATTCACCACCTTTACTTATTGATTGCCTCTCTTAACTAATCCCTCCTGATGGAAATATAAAGAATAAGGACTAAAGCTCAACCCAAGTTAAAGCACGGCCAATCCAGTTTGTGTGGAAAGTCAGATTGATTAGTCCGATGATGTTCACCTGATTAGAAAGACTCAAGCCTGCAACAATGCTCTCCGCCAATGAAGCGAGATCTCATATAATCAATCATATATAGACTGCTCATCACTTATACCAACCACGTGACCTATCTATTGAGCAACTTCGCGGTCATCCACAGACTGACCATTTATCACACCGACCAAATTAGCGAATATAACACATGACGCGTAGGCCATCTACAGAATCTTTGAGAATACGACCATAGCGGTCTTCACGTGACCAAATAGCCAAGTGTCCTCAAAATCATATAAAACCACACAATGGAATATGCAAAATACGCATTTTGGAACTTTTTCTAACTTCCACCTCTTCCTTGGCCATTACTCTACCTAAAACCTAATTTGATTGTCGGAGGGGATTCGCTAGAACACATTTCGGTGCCTTTTCTAACAATTGTTTATCCTTTTTAGACCCAATTCGCTCTCGAAAATCTATTCAAAAATTGAACACCAACACCTCCTGCCACCATGACCAATCACTTCGCCACTTTTATTTATCAGTAGCCACCTCCAGTTATCATTCCTACCCTCTATCGTTGCCGCCACTCCAACCATTATTAATTTTGACGACTTCCTTTATCTTTATTCACTATTTTTCATTATTAGTGATAATTTTTGTCAATTTTTTATTTTCGCCAGCTCCAACCTTCACAACAATGTTGTTGTCGGATCTTTCTAACAACTACAATCGTTATGGGTATTTTCATCTCTAATCACCCTAGTATCAATCTTACAAAAAATATTTTTTTTAAAATATTTTTTATTTATTATAAATAAACAGTAAAAAACCATAAACATCACAAAATAAAAAATAATCATTAAACTATAGATATTCATCTCTTTCTTCCATAATCATAGTTGAATAATGGAGAGAAGATTGCAAAGCATTTATTATAAATGAATAGGTCTCTTTACACAATTCATTAATAGTGATTAAGACATCACTGTCGCCGTGCACGGTAAGTTTTACAAATGTGCAAGCGGCATTTAAACAATGCGTGAGGCCAAGGACTCGAAGTATTTTTATTTATTTATTTATTTATTTATTTATTTTAACTTTGATAGTGAATTAATTACGAAAAAAATAGTAAACTTGTAGGGTCGATTCTAAGTATTTTTATTGAAGAGAACATTTAGAATTTAAATTTTTATTTATTTTATATAATAATAACATTTATACGAGTAAATAATTAATCACTTATCATCAATATAACGCAAGTTAAATTAAATGTCTCAATTAATAAGCAAAATTAATATACTTTTATCATAATTATGCTGTTGTTTTGAAAAAAGAATATAAATACATAAATTTTTACAATTGTATTCGACGATATTCTATGTTTTAAAATCAGTACATAATAGTTTAGTTGTCAACAGTATAAAAAAAATTATTTTTAATATACACAACGAAATTAATAATCATTTAACTACACAAAGAAGTAACTTAGTATTTAACTCTACAAAATTGTTGTTAAATTCTTGAAATTGTATATTTATGATTGTAAAAAATAACTCAATACGGTAGTGATATAATTAAACGTGTGTTTGGTCTCACTTTTTTTTATACATTTTTTTATTTTTAGTGAGTTTCTTTCTGCATTAATCTAAATATATATACTTTTTAAATTTCTCTCATTATAAAAAATTAAAAAAATAAACAAAACTAACCCCAAAAAATGTTTAGATAGGATGCAAAATAACTAATTTAACAGGTTTTTTCATTTTTTTTGTGGCATTTTTTGTCTTTAGTAAAAGAATTTAAATTTTGGCCCATACAAAACAACTCTTTAGATTTCTCTCATCCTGAGTAATCAAAAAAAAAAACTTAAAACCAAAATATAAAAAAAGTTTTAAAAGGAGGAAAAAAAAAGTTCCGAAAAAAGGCATTACACCTTTGAGACCATACATAAGCTAAATTGTAATTTACAAAGTTTTGTGTCGCGATTTTCAAAAAACTATGTATCACTTATGTTAAAAAATACTAAGAAAAAATAATCTAATACAATACCTTGAAGAAAATTGTACAAAATTTTTATATTACTAAGGGCCATACTCTATGTAGAGTCGCCCTCGCTCTATTTAAGGCTGCTAAAATAGGTGGTGGATTAATTCACTGGTCGATGTTAATAGTTTTAAACATATAATAAAAAGCTTAAAAAACAAAATAACACAAGATCATTTATAATTCGATAAAAATAAAATAAGAAAAGTAAAATTTTTCATTAGTTGTGCTAAATTCTACCGCCATTTTTGTTTTAATGGACTACGAGGGATTGGACTAAACTAATATAAGATTTATATTTTAAAAATTAATCTTTGAATTGCTAGTCTCGCGTTTGATTTACCGGATTGAAATATTAGTCCTCCATATGGATGACTAATAGTTTGGTATTCATATGATTATTTATCTTATCCCCTTTTTCGGGATTATTCGTTTTTCTTTTTGGATTATATTATCTACTTATCCAATGGTTAACAATGATTTTTCAATTCTTATCCTATACTTTATTATACTTTAATCAGAATGATATAATTAATATTGTTACATACATAATTATTGGGAATTTTGGCTCAAAGCTTATTTTTTGGAAAAGTTCTGAAGAATGTAAATTTGCATAAATTTGATTAGTTTTGAACTCGATTAGTATAAGTAGGATTAGACTAAGTCTCTTTTTCTCTCTTATAAATATGATTGTATGTTCAGATAATTAATGTGCATAAGTTATTTGTGAGAGAAAACTTGTGAGAGAGTCGATTGATTTATATTTGTTTATCCATATATTGATTTCGCTGCTCGTGGGTGTAGCCAAATTGCCGAACCACGTAAAATTTGTCTCTTTATGTTCGTTTGAAATTATTTTGAGTTATTTTGCACAACAAGTGGTATCAGAACTTTAGTTAAAGCCGGTCTTTTGTTCTCTGCCCAGAATTTAAAGTGATCAAAAATCACTTTTAAATATATCAAAAGTTTTATCTCGACGAGATAATTCCAATGATATATTATACGTCAAAATCGGAGGTCCTACGCTCCCTCACGCTTGGATTAAGTCTCTGTAAAAATTTACGATTTACCACACAGGTCCTTACTCTATTATTTTGGAATTGCTATCTCAGCACCGGGTGATAATTGATTTCATTCAGCACGAAATAAGCTCCGCACGTTTCGTGATCCACGGACCCATCCACCCAGATTAGCACCACACCCTTATTATTAAAATTCGTCTTATTCGAGCGCTGAATATTGTTTGTGATCGAGCTTGAGCATTCTGATGACCGAATCTCCCGAAGGAAAGAAATTAAAGAGTTCGAGTAAATATGTGCAAAGGGCTATGGTATCCAACGCAAAATTTGAAGATAAGTCAAACGATATGCCAGACAGAGAATAGGACAAGTTAAATCAACAACCATGTGGCACAATCCGCATATGTCTTGCTAAATATCAAAAATATTTTGTGATGAAAAAATCGAAAACAAAATATCTTTGAAAGAAATTAGAGGAGAAATACTTATTGAAAAGCATAGAGAGCTGTTTCTATTTGAAGAAAAAGCTCTTTTGGTTTCAATTTCAAGAAGGTACTTCTATGTCCGAACATTTGAATAATTATAATAAGATTCTTGCTGATTTGCAGAACTTGGATGTCGAGATCCAAGACGAAAATAAGACTTTGTTGTTGTTGAATTCCTTACCCGATTCATATGAACATTTAATTACGACACTTTTGTACAGAAAGAAAAAGATCCATTTTAGTGATGTATCTAGTGTTTTGATAAACAACGAGTACCTCCGGAGGGACAAGCAGGTCTACTATGATACAACCAATGAAGCCTTGTCAGTAAAATCTGGTTCAAAGCAATCTGAAAAAAGGAGAACTTCTTGGTCAAAATCAGGTGGTGATTTATCTAGATCGATGAGGATTGCCAAAGATGAATGTGCCTATTGCCACAATTCAGGGCATTGGAAGAAGGATTGTCTGAAATTGAACAAATAGAAGAAAGACAAAGATTCCACAGCCAACACTGTCTGTGAGGATAAATATTCTGATGTTGTCTTAACGAGTTCACCATTTATCTGCCATTCTGATGTATAGATTTTAGATTCTGAATTTTCCTATCACGTGTTCGGGAATGATTTTCTGACTTCATAGAGATAGATGGTGGAGCAGTGCTTATGGGCAACGATAATACCTGTAAGATTTGAGGGATAGAAAATATCCGTTTGAAACAGTATGGTGAAACTATAAAGATTATTTCAGAAGCTCAGTATGTACCAGACTTAAAGAATAATCTTATCTCACTTGAAGTTCTAGACTCGAAAGCGTTCAAAATCAATACCAACGGTGGAGTTCTCAAAATTATGTTGGGGGCTCGTGAGAATTTGAAATGCACTATCCGTGGTAATTTATATTTTTTGCATGGGCATACTTTTAAAGGTGGTGCTAACACAAATTGTAAGAAGTCTAATAAGAGTAAGGTAAAGTCCCAACATTATTTGATCAATTTGTCAAAGTATTGAACACCTACGGGTGTATGACGTCTTAGGACACATCTGGTGGCAGCATTAATTTGCTAATATGTTTGTGTTAGATCTAGGCAACTCAAGAGTGGAGTGAATTGGGTCTTTAAAAAAATAAATAGCAATTTAAAAACTTTTTTCACAAATTTTTTAATATTGTAATAAGGCAAGATAAGCAAATATGAAATCAATGCAAGTATTAAAAGATGAGAGATAGAGAGATAGAGCCAGACACCAGAGATTTATAGTGGTTCGATTTTATCCTAGCCTACATCCACTTCTCAAGATCTCCCTTGAGTATTTTTACTATTTAGAATACTTCACGGGCGTATTTCTAGCATTTACAATCTTCAAGATTTCGCTTGAATGATCTGAATGTTTATGGGCACATTCACAAGCCCATTTCAGTTTCAAGAAGATCCTATGAAAATAAGTCCCCGTTTTCTTCTAATCTCTCTTGAACTCTTCTTTGATGAGTTTCACTCACTCACTCAAATGATAAATGATGACTCACCATTGATTACAGTAAATGAAGAGTATTAATGAAGAACACTCACTCTCTTTACATAAATAATTTATAATAAATGAAAAGGTAAAGAGAAATGAGAAACAAGAACTGGAGTTACAGCAATAAATGTGAGCTTGATGATTCTGAGATTGATTTGAGCAAATGAAACAGTAAATGCAAGTCTCCAACCTTCTTGAATGCTGAGAAGTAACTTCTTATATAAGTTCCTGAGGTATCATGACCGTTGGAGGTACGTAGGACTAATAAATGCCAAAAATTCAGCCGTTGAGATCTGTCGTATTTTGAATTTTCGTCGCTAGGGTTGACACAAATAGCTTTTGTGTCGACACAAAGTGTTTAGGACAGGGTTCTTCAAATGGTTGGGTCGACACAAATTTTCTGAGGGGTCGACATAATTTTTGCACTTTACCTTCCAACGTTCTGGGGTCGACACATTTTGAATCTGGTGTCGACTCATTTGAAACTTCAGCATTCGGAGGAACAACTTTGTGTCGACTCAACTTGCCTTTGGTGTCGACACGAATTTCTGCAGGAAGTATCGGTTCTTTTGTGTCGACACATTTGGTCTCTGGGGTCGATACCAACATTCTGCAGGCAGGCTGGGACTTTTGTGTCGACACATATATGCTTTGGGGTCGATACCAAAATTCTGCAGTCAGCCTCGGTATTTTTGTGTCGACACATTTGGACCTGGGGTCGACATCAAAAATTTGCAAGAGGTCTCGATTGTTCTGTGTTGACATAATTTCTATTTGTGTCGACCCAAACTTTTGGATACCAAAAGTGATGATCACTTTTGTATCGACACAAATTCTATTTGTGTCGACTCATTTTGAGTCTTTTAGAGAAAATGCTCTTTTGTGTTGACATAAACCTTGTTTGTGTTAACACTAACTCTTTGATACCTGAAGATCAACTTCAAAAACAGTTAGGGTGTCAAACCATTTGATCAATGGGTGTTGACACACTTGATATACTTCAAGTATACTTTGCCTTAAAAGTGTTTGACTTAATTTTCAATTAAGATCAACATGAAAATATTCTAATTAAAGAATACTTAAGTGTTTGAATCTTTTAATATAAAAGGCATTTTTTTTTCCTAAGGTGTCAACTTTGATTGTTCAAAATATATTAACACTTTCATTTTGGAAATATAAAATATTATCCAATTAAAATAATTTATTCTTAGAAAATGAATTATAAAAATCTTCAAAATCAAATTAAAAAGTTCTTGGGCTAACAATCTCCCATTTTTTAATGATTACAACCATATTACCATTTTCTAGAAAACAATTTAAAATATTTTTCAACAAGAGTTCTCTCCTTATCAATATGCCTTAAACATTAAAAGCAATTTTATCAGCTAGGCATACAACAGAGTGAAAACATATAATTTTTAACATGATTTGCACAAGCGATTAAGAAGCATTCAGAATTTATTTTAATTTATGCAAAATAGTGAATATGCGTAAGTGATTTTTCCAAACACATCCAATTTTATATCCAATCCATTCACCAAGCATTCATATGCAAAAGAATTAGATATAATGAACATAAGAACAATATAATTCATTCGAGAAGAATTGTTTAAACATTTAAACCATTAATTCACAATTCATTCAACAACAAAAATTGTTCAGGCATTCACAACATTCAAAACTCATTCAACCAAAAAAAATGTTAAAACATACATCTTCACCTTCATAAAAACTAAAAAGTAATGTTTGAAACTTCACTTCTCTCCCCTTCACTTCTCTTCATCCCTTCCTTCCTTCACTTCTCTTATCCTTTTTTGTAATTATAAAAAAAAAAGATTACTGATCATCCATGAATTTTTTGAATTATTTCTTTGCCTTGGCCTTCTCTTTGCTAGCAGAAGCTTGTTCTTTGGCGGCGCGTGATCTCTCATCCTTGGCTTCACCCGCTGCAAGGGCTTCCTAGCGAGCTGCCATAACCAGGTCTGCTTCTCTTTTTAGTCTTGCAACTTTTTCCTCTTTGGACTCTTTGGGTTTGAATTGTTTGGCCCAAGCCTCCTTGATCCAAGTGAGGTGTTCTTCTACTTTTTGGGACTAAGTGTGAACGGCGGTGACGATGTCTTGATCGTATTCTTTGTGAACTTGCTGTAGGATGGCATTATTCGCATTGACAATGGAGACGATGCTATCGTCCATTGTACTACACAATGACCGTTCGGCATCCGTGGCACGTTCAATTTCCTTTCTCAAGGAACGATTTGATTTTTCAACAGTCTTGACTTTTTCAGAAAGAAAGGAGACAGTATGATGCAAATCAAAGAAGTTCAAATTGACTATGCCTTGAAAAAGAGTGACTTTTTCAGACATGGAGTTGATTAAAGAGAGAACTTTTGAAAGATCTACTTGAACTGGAATGGATGATGATGAGGATGCAACAGGGGGAGTAGATGGAGCAGAGTCAAAAACAGAAGGAGGAGGGACAGAATGTGATGGACCCGGAGTGTCAAAGGGTCCATGAAAGTCAGGTCGTGTGGGAGGAGAATCCAGATCAATGTGGATGGTTGGGATGTCTTGAGAGGCATGGGGAGGAGTCCTGGTAAGAGCAGGAGTACCTCGACAAGTGGTAGTCCACACACCATCCACATATGAAATTTGCATATACTTTAGGGAAGAACTACCATAAAGGTCGTGTTTGAAAAAAGCAACACCTTTCTCTTTAGACAAATCAATACCAAAATGAGTGAAAATTTTTGTTAAAAACATGGCATGAGGAAGGGAGGAATTTGATTTCCCATGAGAGTGAAACATGCTTGAGATAAAAAGATAACCAAGGTTAAGGGGTTTCTTTTCGAGAATGCACCACATCACAATAACGTGCATGTAGGTAATATCCCCAAATTTACCCATTTGAGGTAGAAAGATGTGGTTCACCATATGGTGAAAATTCTCATTTCAGGTTTTAAGGAGCTTGCTTCCAGGGGTTTTGAGGGATCAATATCCTCAACCTCAAAAATCTGTTTAACAGCATCATGAAGTAAGAAGCCTTCAAGATCAATGTTCTTTTGTTTACATGATACACATAGATCTCCCTCAGGAATACCGAGTATTTCATTAAAAGTGCGAGTAGTCAAGTGGATATCAACACCATTAACCCAAGTGGTAATGGAGGTCGAGGGAATCAGAGGAATGTGCATGTGGGCATAGAAAAGTCTAACAAGAGTAGGGTAATGTGGGTCACAGGTTTGGAGTAGCCTTTCCCAACCCAAATCGGAAAACCAGGTTCCAAAATTCATTTGAATGGAATTGAAATACACAAAATCAACAGAACGTACAGGGATTACCTTACGATTTGCGAAGGACTGAAAATAGACGTTCTTGCATTTGATTGATTGGAACATCAGGGTTTGTGTCGTTCCAACCGCCGTTGCCGAATCTGTCGTCGCTGTTGGAGTCGTGGTTTTCTTCTTCTTTGAAGCTCTAGGGTTTGACGACCCTTCGCCAGTCCGTTTTGCCCCTTTTTCCATGGTTTTAGGAGGCATTTTTTATGAAGGAAGATTGAGATTGAAGATTGAAGAAGAAGGAGGGTGAGGAGTCGACACGATTTTTAAAAAATTGCGCGGGAGATGAACAGTCTTTAGAGAGGGAGAGAGAGGGAATGAAGAGACCGTTTGGGAACCGACGTGTCCTTTTATAGACAAAACGATTTGTGTCGACACAATTCGTGTCGCGTGTGGGTATGAAACCAGGGAAAATGGTGTCGACACATTTTCAGTTGGTGTCGACACAGTTGGCCATTTGGGTCGACACGGTTAAGATTTGTGTCGACACAAATTTACCGAGAGTCAGGGAACCAATTGGTGTCGACACTGAATAGAATTAGGTCGACACTTTTTCACAGTGCCACTTCTACACAGTTTTGTGTCAACACTACACACATTTGTGTCGACACATTTTCAACTTGTGTCGACATATTTTCACATATAAGAAAGAAAATCAAGCATGTTGAAATGCAATAAAAGGCATGGTTAGTATGGAATATAAATCATCAATTTGGAGCACATAACATACCAAGTTCTCTTCTAATAAAGTATATTCTTTCTTCATTTAAAAGTTTTGTGAAAATGTCCGCTAATTGGTAATCGGTGCCTATAAATTCAAGTTCAATATTTTCTTTTTACACATAATCTCTTATAAAATGATGTCTAATCTCTATGTGCTTGGTTCTTGAGTGTTGTATAGGATTCTTTGATATATTAATTGCACTTGTATTATCACATTTAATAGGGATATGATCTAAATGAAAATCATAGTCCTCTAATTGTTGTTTTATCAATAAAACTTGTACACAATAGCTTCTAGCTGCAATATATTCAGCCCCAGCTGCAGACAAGACTACTGAGTTTTGCTTCTTGCTAAACCAAGAGATTAGAGAGTGTTTTAGGAATTGACAAGTACCACTTGTGCTTTTTTTATCTACTTTACATCCGGTAAAATCAGCATCCAAATAACCAAATAACTCAAAGACTATTTCTCTAGGATAAAATAATTTTAGGTTTTGTGTTCCTAAGAGGTATCTAAAGATGCGCTTAACAGCGATCACATGTAATTCCTTAGGATTAGATTGAAATCTAGCACACATACAAACACTGAACATGATATCCAGTCTACTAACAGTTAAATATAAGAGGGATCCAATCATACCTCTATAGTGCTTTTCATCTACTGCTTTACCATCTTCATCCTTATCAAGCTTTGTTGTGGGACACATTAGAGTTTCCATAGGTTTTGCTTTCAGCATGCAAACCTTTTCAATATGTCCATTGTGTATTTGGCTTGATTGATGTAGATTTCTTCTTGAGATTGTTTGATTTGAAGTCCTAAGAAGTAGTTGAGCTCACCCATTATACTCATTTCGAATTCTCCCTGGATACACTTAGCAAAATCCTTGCAAAGAGATTCGTTAATTGCACCAAAAATTATATCATTTACATAAATTTATACAACTAGCATGTCACTTCCTTGAGACTTGATAAAAAAGGGTGGTGTCAATTTTTCCTCTAGAAAACTCATTTTTAATCAAGAATTTGATAAACCTTTCATACCAAACTCTTGGTACTTGCTTTAAATCATAAAGAGCTTTGGTAAGTTTAAAAACATGATTTGAAAAATTTAAATTTTTAAAGTCAGGAGGTTGTTTCACATAAACTTCCTCCGAGATAAAATCATTTAAAAAGGCAATCTTGACATCTATTTTACGGAGTTTGAAATTTTTAAAGTATGCAAAAGCAGGCAACATCCTAATGGCTTCAAGCCTAGCCACAGGAGAAAAAGTCTTATCAAAATTGATGTCTTCTTCTTGATTGTAACCTTGGACTACCAATCGAGTTTTGTTCCTAAGAAATACTCTATTTTCATCTATTTCATTTTTAAAAACCCATTTTGTATCAATAATGGAGTGTTCTTTAGGTCTTAGGATTAAAGTCCAAAGTTTGTTCCTTTCAAGTTGGTTTAGCTCTTCTTGCATAGTCAAGATCCAAAATTCATCGTTTTCGACTTTCTCAAAATATTTTGGTTCAGTCTGATAAAGGAATGCTAAGTTACCACAAACATTATATAGAGAAGAGCGAGTTTTGATACCTTGAGATGGATCACCAATGATTAGATCTTTTGGGTGACCATGAGCACACCTCCACTCTTTAGGTAGATCAGGATTTTCTGCATTTTCAGATTCTGCATTCTGTTGAACTGCATTTTGTTGTGAATTTAGAGCTTTCTCTTGATTTGGATCTTTCTTATCTTTGATGAAGATATCTTCAATACCCTTTTTTATATCTAAAAGGTTTTCTTCACAAAAATTCTTTGAAGAACCAAGGTTAGTTTCATCAAAAACAACATGTATAGATTCTTCAACAACTAGGGTCCTTTCGTTGAAAACTCTACACGCTTTGCTAGATATAGAATATCTTAAAAAAATACCTTCATAAGATTTTGCATCAAACTTGCCAAAAAAATTTTGTTGTTGTTTTAAATAAAATATTTGTACCTAAAGGCGCGAAAATAACTGATGTTAGGTTTTCTTCCATTCCATTGCTCATATGGAGTTTTCTTGAGAGATGCTCTTATTATAACTCTGTTTATGATAAAACAAGTAGTGTTGACAGCCTCGGCCCAAAAGTATCTTGGTAGATTGTTTTCACAGAGTATGGTTCTAGCCATTTCTTCCAATGTTCTATTTTTTCTCTCAACAACTCTATTTTGTTGAGGGGTTCTAGGAGCTGAGAAATTATGGTTAATACCATTTTTATCACAAAATTTTTTAAAATTTTTGTTTTTAAATTCTCTATCATGATCACTTCGGATACTTGCGATTTGAAAAAAAAAAATTTATTTTAAACTCTCCAAGATAATTTGAAAAAAGAGGCAAATGTTTCATCCTTATGAGCTAAGCATAGTACCCAAGTGTATCTAGTAAAATCATCAACAATAACAAAGACATATCTCTTGCCTCCAAGACTTAAAGTCCTTATTGGACCAAATAAGTCCATATGCAATAGTTGTAATGGTCTAAAAGTTGAAATCTCATTTTTGAAATGAAAAGAACTTCTAATTTGTTTGCCTTGTTGGCATGCATCACACACTTTGCCTTTTTTTAAATTTGATTTGGTGTAACCCAATCACTAATTCTTTTTTTTAAAAGTTTGAAAATCAAATTCATGTGTGCATGTCCAAGCCTTCTATGCCATAACCAATTATTATCACTCAAGCAGGCTAAGAACTTGGTGCCATTCTTAGAAAGATCATTTAAAGTAAATGTACAAACATTTTCATACTTATGATCTTCAAGAATAACTTTGTTATTGGTTGAATTTTCAATAACACACTTAGCATGATCAAACACAACTTTGTAGCCTTTGTCACAAAGTTGGCTTA
>JAULJZ010040419.1:0-14562 GCA_032270985.1 Heliamphora pulchella
TTTTCGAAGATTGACTTGAGGTCAGGATATCACCAGCTGAGGATTAGGGACGAGGACATAGCGAAGACCGCCTTTCGAACTCGCTATGGTCACTATGAGTTTCTGGTTATGCCATTCGGTCTGACGAACGCTCCAGCTACATTTATGGGTCCGATGAACCGTATTTGCCACTCCTATCTGGATAGTTTTGTGGTCGTGTTCGTGGATGATATTCTGGTTTATTCGCCCACGAGGGAGATGCATGAGGAGCATCTGCACGTCATCTTGCAGCTTCTGAGAGAACATCGCTTTATGCGAAGTTCGAGAAGTGTGAGTTCTGGTTGTCAGAGGTGAGATTCCTTGGACACGTGGTGTCAAAGGATGGGGTATCAGTGGACTCGACGAAGACGGATGCAGTGATAGATTGGCAGCGATCGAAGAATGTTTTGGAGATACACAGTTTTCTCGGTCTGGTAGGTTATTATCGACAGTTTGTGAAGGACTTCTCTAGGCTGGCAGCACCGATGATGCGCCTTACGCGCAAAGGAGTCAGTTTTGTATGGAGCGAGTCCTGTGAGTCAACTTTCCAGGAGCTGAAGAGGAGATTGACCTGTGCGCCGGTGTTAATTATTCCTGAGCAAGGTCTGGGCTATACAGTATACTACGACACATCAGTTGACGATTTGGGCTATGTATTAATGCTGGGAGGCAAGGTTGTAGCCTATGGCTCGCGACAGCAGAAGATACACGAGAGGAACTACCCGACTCATGATCTGGAGTTGGCGGCCGTAGTCTTCGCTTTGAAGACATGATGCCATTATCTATATGGTGAGCATTTTGAGATTTTCTCTAATCACAAGAGCTTAAAATACTTATTTTCACAGGAAGATATGAATCTTCGCCAGCGACGGTGGATGGAGCTATTGGGAGACTACGACTTTGATTTGCAAGACCACCCGGGGAAGGTAAATGTCATAGCTGATGCGCTTAGCAGGAAATCTCATGGCTCGTTAGCTTCTGTGGCTCTACGAAAATGGGGTATGCTCAGGGTTTTTGGGGAGTTTGATTTGTATCTTAGGGAGACAGGAGAAGGTGCGATGTCGTGCAGAGGTGTTACATGAGTTTCATCACTCAAGTCTTGCAGTGCATCCGGGAGGCTCGAAGATGTATCACGATCTACGCCGACAGTTCTTGTTGATGGGAATGAAGAGGGATGTGATCTGATTCGTTTCTCAATGCTTTACTTGTCAGCAAGTAAAGGTGGAGCACCAGTGGCCCGCAGGATTGTTGCAGCCGTTGCCTGTATCTGAGTGGAAGTGGGAGAATGTCACTATGAATTTTGTATCAGGACTTTCACGCTCGCCGAAGGGGCACGATGCTATTTGGGTTATAGTGGACAGGTTGACAAAGTCTGCGCACTTCCTCCCTATTCGAGTGAGAGAACTAGTGGACCAATTGAGAAGATTATACGTCCGAGAGATAGTCCGACTACATGGAGTACCTGTGACTATCGTTTCTGATAAAGACCCGCGCATTACATCGAGCTTTTGGCAGAGTCTTCAGATGGCTTTGGGGACGAGCTTGACTTTTAGTACGGCTTTTCATCCTCAGACCGACGGTCAGTTTGAGAGGACCATCCAGATTTTAGAGGACATGCTGAGAGCCTGTGTGCTTGATTTTCGAGGTTCTTGGGAGGATCTTCTATCATTGGCAGAGTTTACATACAACAACAACTATCAGTCCAGTATTGGGATGGCACTGTATGAGGCTCTGTATGGTAGGCCGTGTAGATCGTCAATGTGTTTGACAGAGGTGGGAGAGATCGCTATTTTGGGACCCGACTTAGTATGGGAGACGACGGAGCAGATTGTTGTGATTCGTCAGCATCTAGTGACAGTTCAGAGCCGCCAGAAGAGTTATACGGATCGGAGGAGGAGACTGTTAGAGTTTACAGTGAGAGATCATGTGTTTCTGGAGGTCTCGCCACGTAGAGGGTTGATGATGTTTGGCCATCGCGGGAAGCTATCACCTCATTTTGTTGGACTGTTCGAGATCCTAGAGAGGATCGGGGTGGTAGCATACCGTCTAGCATTCCCACCTCAGTTAGCATCTGTGCACAACGTCTTTCACGTTTTGATACTTTGGAGATACGAGCCCAATCCTTCGCACGTGTTAGATTGGGCTGAGTTACGGGTTGCTGATGATGTGACGTATGAGGAGCACCCGGTGAGCATTCTGGACACAAAGGAGCAAGTGTTGCGGGGGAGAACGATTGCGTATGTCAAAGTTCAGTGGCTTCATCACGGGGTTGAGGAAGCGACTTAGGAGCTTGAGTCTGGGATGCGTGTTAGATATCCAGACCTGTTTACCTCGTGACCTTGTAGAGAATTTCAGGAGCGAAATTCCTTAAGGGGGGTAGAGTTGTGAGACCCCGAACCTTGTTAATTTTGATATATATAAATGTTGACGTGTTTTTTCTTCATGTTATATATCATCGATGCTTGGTTTATGTTTTGGGTTGTAGAACAGCATGTTTAGATGTGTTTTAAACTTTTTCGGACCTTGTTTAGGCTTGTTGGGTTGGCCTTAGAACATAAAATCGAGACTCAAAACCGCATGTTGGACCAAGCAGGTTCGGTCGACTGAACTGGTGAGTTCAGTCGACTGAAGTGGAAACCAGTAGGTTAAAGAGCCTTGGGTTCGGTCGACTGGAGGGCTTGGCCCAGTCGACTGAACCACTTTTCTTGAGTTTGGTCGACTGAACTCAAGGGTTCGGTCGACTGAACTGTGGCAGTTTGTGTCTTTCGAGGCACTTCAGTCGACTGAAGTGCTCTCTTCAGTCGACTGAACAATGTTTTTGGCGTGCCTATATGTATTCCAGCTCCTGGAATGTTTGGAGAAAAGCTTCTTTCTTCATTTTTTCTGCCTTCTCTCTACATTTTTGGCCCGCCCGAGCCTAGTTTTTAACGTTCAGCTTGTGGATCCCCGCTATTCACGCTGCTAGCTTCGCGCTCATCCGGTCAGATTCTCGTTCCGACGAGACCCAATTTTTGAGACGTCGGGTTTTGACCCAACGAGGTAGGATTCTAGACCTACTGCTGTTATGAGGGTGCTATATGTAATTGTATGCTTTTTCACCAGGTTGAAATGCATCAAATGTCATATTTTCTGTTTAAGCCTTGTTTTTCTGATAGAAAGCATGTTGTTAGCTTTTCTTGGCTTATAGTACTGTATGACATTTAATTTTATGGCTTTCAAAGGGTTTTCTTATAAACGGTGGATTTTGGTGAAAAATGGTGATTTTGTGAAAAATCAACACTCGGTGTTTTGGAGGTTTGGAGCTCGCCTTCGGGGTTGAGTTTCAGTTTTTGAAACGTTTTGTTGAAAATGGAAAAAAATATTTTAAAAATATTTCGTTGATCTCCATGTTGATGGATGGATCTATATACATATATAATGTATTATTTTGAGAAAATATTTTCGTAGTTGAGCTACGGTTCTATTTTTAGAAGCTTATCTAGATGTACCGGGATGACGTGTATTTGGCACGAGTTGCCCTCGGTGAAAGTCCAAAAACGTGCACAGTGTAGGTACCTTTGTTATCCTTCGGGGTAGTTCCCGTAAAGAAGGTCGGCTTGGGTGCTCTTTTCCCTCAGGTTGTCGCCCGTAAAGTTAGCATTTCGTTGTGGTGCTTCGTATAGAACTTGTCATTACCTAACAGGCTTTCAGTGGTTCAGGATTAGGTAATGGAAAGGAGTCTATAGTTGTGACTTCTATCCCTTAGTGGTGGAATCGGTACATAGGATCTTACTCTTCTTATTCCGCGAAGGTACATTCTGCGAGGGAACAATGTTTTGATTACTGTTTTTCCTTAACTATGATGGTTCACTTGCATTATTTGCAAATTCATGGGTTTAAGGTTGGAAACAAGGTTTTATGATAATAAAACCATTTGGGAGTCTTGTGTTGGCATGATGGGGAAAACTTGTGGGTTTTTGATGAAAAACCATTTGGGGTTTATGGTTGAGTTCGCTCCCACCATGTAATTACATATTACATGCTTTACAGCTTTATAGTCTATTTCTATTGGGTTTCAGCTCACGGGTGGAACTTTTCTGTAAAATTATTTTCAGGTTATGCTTTGGATGATGACCATGAGTAGCTCTGGTGATACCCGCGGTGGCAGAAGACTTTTATAGTTTTCCTTCTTGTTGGCATGCCTATTCCTGAATGCAGTTTTGTATGCCATGAGGCGATATACTTATGCATGTTATACAGGATGTTTACTGCTTATAAGAGATGCATATTGGGTTTTCTTGTGATTCCAGCAGGTGAATTTGAATGTATGAAAATCTATTTTCTGTAAAACTGGTGTTTGGTGATTTTTCACGTAACCCTGGGTTTCGGGGGGTGACACTAGCATTCATTTTTTATTTTATTTTCTTTTATTATAATTAATTTAATGTCTTTTTTTCTTTCTTTTAAGTATTACCTTAATGTCTTTTCATTACTAGTATTTCTTTTTTTATTTTATTAATACTAATACTCCATTTGTCTTTATTTTCTTTCTTAGTTATTAGCTTAAGATGATCAATTTAACATTCATTTTTCTTTAATATTAGTATTTTTTTTCTTTTCTTATAAAAGTTTTTTTTTACTAGCTTTAATTTTCTTACATTTTCTTTTCTTTTCTTGTCCTATTATTATTAGTTTTATTTTTCTTTTCTTTTCGTCCTTTTCTTTTTCTATTTAATGTTAACATTGTTTTTTTTTTTTCATATTATTAAACTAAAAAAATCACAAAAAATCTTTTAAGTTAATTTTCACCTTTAAATGTTAGTACAAATTTCTCTTACTATAGTAATTTTCTTTTCTTTTTTTTTTTAGTTTCTTTTGTCTCTTTTAAAGTACAAAATATAATTAGTTAGGTTTTCTTTTTCAATAACATAATAACATTTTCTAACCTTTAATTTTTCTTTTGTAAAGTTTTTCTTTTGTAAAGTTTTATTTAGCATTTCTTTTTTATGTTAATGCCAATCTAGTTTATTTTGATAACATGCATATTTTGGTTATTTTCTTTAAAACAATTTATGTTCAAAGTAGTTTAGTTAATTTTGCAACAATTCGTATTTAGGGAGTATTTGGCAACTTCTAGCATGTTTCTATTGTTTCATGCATACCATAATAGTTTAGGTTATCTTTGTGAATATTGCATGTGGGAGTGCTTCATGTATCATTTAGTTAGAAATTACATGCTATAGAACTTATGATTTTTCTTTTGATATTTGTTTTATTTGGAGTATTATGTACATATGTTATGTATTTTCTATATTTAATTTTGGATATTCGCTCTTTGCCCCTACTTTTTTTATTTGTATGCGTTTGAGAAATCTTATTAAAGAACCAATGATGATTAGTAGAGGCCAACCTTACGATTGGGTGAACGGGGTGCCTAACACATTCCCTGATTCGTACCTTAGCTCCCGAACCCTCTTTCTCTGGTTAAACGTTTTAAAGATCAGTAGCCATTTTTGTTTTTCTTAGTTTTTCTAAAAAACTAAGTGGCGACTTTATTTTCAACAAAAAGGGGTTTTCAAAATTTAGTTTTTAAGGTGTTAAAATGTTTTCTAAACATCTTTGAATTCTCTTAATTTTGACAATTTTCAAAAACACCAAAATTTCGGCACCACAGTATTTTCTGGCGACTCTGTTGGGAACTGATTAATCAAATCAAATAAGAGAACTAGACTTGAAAATATCATTGATTTTTAATCAGAATTTTTCATTTGTATTTTCGCATGCATATGCATTGTTCTTAAAAAAACCCCTGCCTGGTCGACCCGATGCCCTGAACGTTCATCCGTTTTGAAAATTATTGGGAAGGCAGGCAATCCTTGCTGACTCTACGCTTTCATAGGTACAGTAAAAGAGTTCGAACGTACCGTTTAACCATGTCCTGCACCACTCCAGGCATGAGAGATATATACCTGGCTCTATTCAGAAGGTACCCTGTTCGATTGACCAAGATCAGCCTTTTGCATATAGTAGCTTAGAACCCCTCATTAGGTGCTGCTGACCCTAGTAGGATTATGTGTTTTCTTAATTGTATGTTTTGATTGCGTATTGTTAGGGTTTTTCATTTGGATTAGGATAGTTCCCTTTTTTGGGATTGGCCCGGGTTTTCTGTTATCCTTTGTTTAGGATTAGCCTTTCCCTCGGGTCCTTACCTAGGTTTTTGTTCTTCACCTTGTTCGGTTTTCATGCAATAGTTTTCCTCTCGGGGTCATGCCCGCGCTTTGTTGTAAAACCTCTAGGATAGTTTTCCTCTCTTTCGGGTCCTTCCCAGGTTGTTAGTTCTATACCATCGCCTTTGTTTAGGCTCGTTTCCTTCAGACCCTTGTGAGCTAGTTTCTTACCGTTATGCTATCCATTTTTCCTTAGAAATTTAGATCAAATTGATCTCTTGAAGGTTAGAGCTGTTTCTTGTCAGAGTGCTATCTGTTTAGATAAACCTTCTCTTTAGAATTTAGTTGATCCCCTTCTTAACCATCATTCTGGTTTTTGGGTCATCTTGTTGTTATGCTGTCAGTATGAGCCCGACAGGGGCATTGTTGTAGCTCCTGTGATTATCTGCTTGTGATTTGTTGTTTCAGGTATCTGGGATGTTTGCTATCTCTCGTCAGAATTCTCGTTCGGGAAGTGTTTGATACTAGTTATTCTGCTTTTGGGATTCAGGTTTTCTCCGGGTCTAGATTATTGAGCCGAGAAGATCACGATCGACACGTGTTTGGGAGAGGTCAAAATCAGGTAAACTTCACAAAGTGTCCGAATAATCAGCTAAAATGGTAGAGAATGAGGTGAACTTGACAACTCTATTGAGAGCTATTACTGAGAAACAAAGAGCTGTGGAGTAGCAGACCCAAGCTCAAAATCAGTGTCAGGCGCACTTCTGGACAATTCAGGCCCGTATGCCCGCTGTGAATGGATAGTCGAATGACACAAATGAGAACGACGAAGACTTCTAGGATGACAACCAAGGACAGGATGTACCACAAGTTGCTGTGCCGCCTCGGGTTCCCTGCCCGGTGGTGGTAGAAGAGGAGAATATTGCTCAGTCTAGGGAATTCGCGCTGGCGAATAAGATCGACCGAATGGAGAAGGTACTAAGGAAGGCAAAGGGAGTAGAAGAATACATGCTGGATGTGGGTGGCTTGTGCCTATTCCCAGATGCAAAATTACTAAAAAAATTTAAAATGCCAGAGATGAAGAAATTTGATGGCATTGGAGATCCCCGCATTCATCTGAGAATGTATGTCGGAACCCTGTCCCCCATGGGGATTGATGATCAGCTCAAGGCCCAACTATTTCACCGATCACTTTCTGGGGCCATGCAAAGATGGTTTCTTTCTTTGGAGGTCGCCAAAACTAGGACTTGGGAGGACATAGCCATGGCTTTTGTCAGTCAGTACAACTATAATGTCCAACTGGATGTCACCACCAAAGAGCTCGAAACCACTCGATAGGAGAGCCGGGAGTCTTTTGTTGAATACTTGACTCGATGGAGGGGTAAAGCCGCTAAGATGACAAATCGACCCACTCAGAAAGAACAAGTGAGGATTGTGATTAAGAATCTGTAGTCTCCACTAAAGCGGTGTCCTTTCACTCAGCTGCTTTCTACCTTTGAACAATTGTTTGATGCTGGAGTACAGATTGAAGATGCCATTCAGTCTGGGGATATCGAGAAAGCCAAACCTAGCCAAAAACCTAGAAGAACATTCCTAGCAAGCAACCAAAACCAAACTGCCACCACCAACCTTGTGTCTCGCTCGAATGAGGTAAACCTGCTGAACCCGTCTTCTTCCACCCAGCAATCCAGCAATACCCATTAGTCGGACAACGGTCAACAGCAACAAAGGCCTAGGAAGGTGTTCACTCCCCGTAACATTTCATTATCCACCACCTTGAGTTGACTCGTCGAAAAAGGGCTTATCAAGCCGTTAGACCCTATGCCCGTACCTGATCCCCTACCGCCAAGGTTTAATACTTCTCAATACTGCACCTTTCACCAAGGCCTCAGGCATCCAACTGATAAGTGCTTAAGACTCTGACATGAGATCCAGAACCTCATCAACAAGAAGGTGATTCCCCCACCATCCGCTACTCCAAAGCCGAATGTCACGACTAATCCCCTACCAAATCATGCCAGGCAGGCTGGGATAAATTACATATCTCTGGGGGAATCATAAGATCCGAGTCAGTATATCTGTTTGGTATGTCTTCCACGCCCTCGTGTTTCATCTGCTGAGGATCAGACAGCATGTTCATTTGTCATGGTTAGAGATGGTCGGGAGAGGATGGAGGAATAGAATGATGGTGTTTGGAAGTGGTATTAGACAACATTCCCAGCTATCCAACAACAAGGAGAGGAGCACAATGAAAAAGATGATTGGCCTTTGGATTGCCCGGCCCAACCTTATGCGTTTGGCCATGTGCTTGATGACATCATACTTTCCTAACTTTTTGAGGAAGAGATATATGTCGACGAGATGTAGTCCTATTGGCTGGTAAGAGTTGTGCTAAAATCAGACGGAGCAGAGTGGACCGATTTCTGGGCCGCTCGGGAATAGTAGGTGGATTTTATCAAAGAAGACATCTAGGAAGAAGTTGATAATACATGGTCTATTAAAGATGATGAGGAGAGAAGAGGAAGAATAGCAATCAGTGATTTAGGTAATTTATGGGCATTTAAAAGCCCTCCGCCTGTGAACGAGGTACGATAGACCAGCGACACAATAATGGGATTATGGGATCTCGAGGATGGGCTAGAACATCTGACCAGAAGTGGGCAGCATTTCAAGCCATCCCAGTTGGAAAAGGGGCAATCAAGCAGAAAAAGAAAGGAGAAAGAACAGGAAGAAGAGGATGATGAAGTGCTGAAGCAGTTAAAGAAGACGTAAGCCAATATCAGCATTTGGGGGCTACTGATGGCCTCGCATAAACATAGACAAGCTATGCTACAGGTTTTGAATAAAGCCAGCGTTTTGGTAGATGCCACCCCGTAGCAACTGATTGGACTTATTCTGCCGGCAGTAGAGCCGAAAGTCATTTTCTTTTCCGATAAAGATCTGCCAGCAGAGGGAAGGAATCATAACAAACCGCTACACATTACCATTAAATGCCTGGACAAGTGGGTCCCCGTGACTCTTATTGATAATGGGTCTGCATTAAATGTATGTCTGCTCAGAACAGCACTCTGTTTAAGACTAAAGACGGAGCACTTCATACCGAGTAATCAAGGAGTCCGGGCCTATGACAACACAAGGAGGGATGTACTAGGACTAGTGTCATTTGCGATATCAATAGGGCCCTTGGAAACATCGGTCGAGTTTCATGTACTAGATGTACCGGCATCTTTCAACTTGTTGTTGGGTAGACCCTGGTTGCAAGACATAAGCGTCCAGGTTGTACCATCGACTCTCCATCAGAAACTAAAACTAATAAGAAGTGGGGCAGTTCTGCCTATTCACGGGGAAGACAACATTCATCCCCCAAGGGAAGGAGAGGGCTCAACTCTATTGGAAGTACAACATGGTGAAGGTGATGTATCGCTAAGTGGTTTCCAGTTCGTTGAAGCCCAGGCTGTACAAATGTTATTGAATGAGGAGGAAATGTACATAAACCCGCATGCAGTAACAATGATGAGGCAAATGTCCTTTTTTCCTGGTATAGGATTAGGTCGTAAGAAGCAAGGTATCCCGGAACCCTTCCAAGTATTGTTGACTTTTCACCGTTTTGGTCTTGGGTACGATCCAACGGAAGAAGATTTGGAACGGCCTAAAAAGGACGAAAGGCCAATTATTCTAGAACGCTCAATGGGTACTTTGTCAAGAAAGGGAAAGATTTCCCGTACTGTGGCTTTCCAGAACCATGGATGGACGAAGAAACCAATCAAAAGCAACCAAGGGTGGAGATCTTTTTTGACCATCAGTTGTCTGATACAAAAGAGGAAGAGACAGTGAAAGAGGAAGAGAAAGAGGAGAAGATTCTAGTGGAAGACTGGGCCGACAAGCTTAACGGAATCGACATGGGAGTGTTGTTCAATGAAAAGGTGGCACAACTACACGTAGCTGATTCAGACTGCATCATGGTAGGCTTCCGTGCGCCAACTGATTGCACTAAGCTCATTGTCAACACGGCTATAAAGGAAGTGAAGAACTGGACCTTAGAGTCATGTGGTTTACATGATGTTTGTTCTGAGTCCAAGTCTGAGTCTGAATCTGTGGCTGAGGGTACGTCTGTTTGTGCACCTCCCCCTGTTTATGCTTTCGAATTTGTAATTCCTTCTTCTTTCAATGAAATGAATGAAATTTTTGGTTACTCTGCTTTGTTTGATTTATTTCATACGCTTTTCGACGATTTTGAATTCGATACGAATATCTCCGAAGAAATAAAATTTTTAATAAAAAGACAAGAAGAAATGCGTGCCCAACTAATAATTAAAGAAATTTTGTCAATAAATATGAGTAATGAAACTAACCCACAAAATGTACAAATTGGTTCTTCTTTATCCTTAGTTAAACAAAAATAATTAATAACTTTATTAAAAGAATTCAAAGATGTATTTGCATAGTCTTATGAGGATATGCCCAGAATTGATCCTGACATTGTCCAGCACCATATCCCCTTATTACCTGATGCCAAACCGGTCAAATAAAAATTGAGACGAACCGGCCAGAATGGGCTCTAAAGATCAAAGAAGAAGTCGCCAAACAGGTCAACGCCGGATTCCTGATGGTGATCGAGTATTCAAAATGGGTAGCCAATATTATGCCAGTTTTAAAGAAACATGGTCGTATCTGAGTTTGCATGGATTTTTAGGTTCTCAACAAGGCTAGCCCAAAAGACGATTTTCTTTTACCACACATCAATGTCTTGGTAGACAGCACAATGGCGCATGCCTTGTTGTCATTCATGGATAGCTTCTCTCGGTATAACTAAATTCTAATGGATCCCGAGGACAGAGAAAAGACGACATTCATGACACCTTGGGGCACCTATTGCTATCATGTGATGCCGTTTGACTTGAAAAATGCAAGGGCAACCTATCAGAGGGCTGCCACTACTTTACTGCATGACATGATACATAAGAAGGTCGAGGTATACGTGGATGACATGATAGTCAATTCTAAAGATCGGGATGGCCACATCACAGCACTACGAAAGTTCTTTGAAAGGATTCAAAAGTACAAGATACGGCTCAACCCACAAAAGTGTGCCTATGGAGTTATTGCCGAAAAAATGTTTAGATTTATGATCACTCAACTGGGTATCGAAGTGGATCCTTCAAAGATCAGGGCAATCTTGGAAATACCTCCTCCAAAGATCGAGCGAGAAGTTAGGGCCTTTCTGGGTAAAATACAGTTCATCAGTCGGTTCATCGCAAAACTGACAACTACCTGCGAGCCGCTTTTTCGTCTACTGAAGAAAGGAGTTGAGTTCAAATGGGATCAGAAATGCCAAGACGCCTTTGATACCGTACGATAATACCTATAAAACCCACCTGTCCTAGCTCCTTTCGAACCTAATAGACCACTAATCCTCTATTTGTCAGTGACTGATTCGGCTATGGGATGTATGCTGGCGCAAGAGGGTGAAACTGGAATCGAAAAGGCTATCTGCTACTTAAGCAAAAAGATGACGGGATCAGAGATACGATACACACCACTGGAAAAGACATGTTGGGCTTTGGTTGGGGCTTCCTGAAAACTAAGGCATTACATGCTATCTTTCACAGTGAATATCATTTCCCGGATGGACCCGTTAAAGTACCTATTTGAAAAGCTGGCACTGACAGGAAGGTTGGCTCGATGGTTGCTATTGTTATCAGAATTCGACCTCAGATACGTCACCCGAAAGTCTGTCAAAGGCAGAGCAGTGGCAAAATTCCTGGCCGACCAACCAATTGAGGGGGTGAAGACACAGAGTTCTAGTGTCCTAACGAACAGTTGATGAAAGTTAGGATTAACAAGTGGACTCTATATTTTGATGGCGCATCCAATCAATATGGCTATGGGATAGGATTCCTTCTTTTCACTCCTGATGAATCACACGTCCCTTTGTCCTTGAAGCTCAATTTTGAAGTCACCAACAATCAGGTTGAATACGAAGCATGCTTGGTTGGATTGGAGGCAGCCTTAGAATTAAGGGTAAGGAACCTAGAAGTCATTGAAGACTCGGCACTGGAAGTCTCACAAGAGAGAGGAGAATGGGAGGTCAGGGACTTAATCTTGATCCTCTATCATCAAGAACTAGATAGGCTAATACTGTGTTTTGATCCAGTGATCTTTACCCATGTGCCAAGACTACAAAACAAATTCGCCGACGCACTGGCCACCCTAGCATCCATGATTGGCATACCATCCGGAGTTCGAATGAGGCCCTTGATAATTGAACATAAGAGAAAGTCGGCATACAAGATGACAAGTTCATCTTAGTGGCCATTGATTACTTTACTAAGTGGGTAGAAGCAGACTCCTACACAGTATTAAAAGCCTCTCATGTTACTAAGTTTATCAAGCAAAATATTATTTGCCGGTATGGAGGTCCCCATGAGGTTATCTCAGATAATGGCTCACATTTTCAAGGAGAGATCTTGGATCTTTTTGAGGAATACCGGATAGTGGCTCACTAATCCTTATCATATCGGCTGCAGACTAATGGAGCAGTCAAAGCAGCAAATAAGAACATCAAGAAAATCCTATAAAAGATGATCAACTCACATAAGGATTGGCCGGAGCATCTATCATTTGCATTTTGGGGATACAGGACATCGATCAGAACTTCAACAGGAACTATGCCATACTCTCTAGTTTACGGGATGGAAGCCGTGCTTCCCATTGAGGTGAAAATCCCTTCACTAAGAGTAGTGGCCGAGGCCAGTATTTCAGAAGCAGAGTGGCAGAAGAACCAGATGGAAGAGTTGCTCTTATTTGATGAAAGAAGACTCCAGACTCTGTTTCATGTACAAGGATATCAAATGAGGATAGCTCGAGCGTTTAATAAAAAGGTCAAGACTCGGGATCTCAGAGGAGATCTGGTTCTCAAGGAAATCAGAGCTCCTATCTTTGACCCCAGGGGCAAGTTCAAGTCAAACGGGTTCGGACCATTTCTAATCAAAACCATCATGACCGGTGGTACAGTCATCATTATAGATTTAGATGGTAATGTGTTTTCCACTCCAGTTAACCTCGATCAACTCAAAAAGTACTATCCTTGAGGTAAAAATAAAGAGAAAGTAAAAGCTAGCTAAGTTAAAAACCAAAAAGGCTACCCAGGCAAAAGTTAGAGCAGCCCGCAAGGTTGAAAACCCGAAAGGACGACCTTGGCAAAAGTTGGGGCATCACAAAAGGAGAGCATCAATACCCGAGTGCAAACCGAGCCCGAACTACGTTATGGCTTGATTCCATCTTTTTGGGATACGTATGCAATTTCTTTTGAGAAATCGGCCACATTCTGTGTTTTAAATCATTTTTAATCCGAGTAAGGCCAATGCAAATTTATCTTTGAATTTTGATAATAAAGTCATTCAAACTTTGGATAAATTTAAACCATTTTAAACATAAAGTGGGAGTTTTTCATTACTTTAATCAAGAGTTTCAAAGTTTTGAAAATAAAAGAAACGGCACGCAAGTCCCAAACTCTACAAAGAAAAAGAAAGCTGTGAAATTTTCAAAACAAAGCAGAAATTCTCAAGTCTTTCTCCTCTTTATCGCCTGTTTCCCTTCTTCTTTATCCTTCTTCTCCCTATTATACATCAGCTATGTCTTGTACTCAACAGAAAGCTCAGGACACTGTAGTTCCTGCAATTCCATCCGCGAACGAGACGGCCAGGCATCCTGATATAGTGCTAGAAATGGGGCCCGCAGTGTGGATGAAAATAAGCGACCTCGGATACTAGGAAAGAAGATCTGACTGCAACTAAACTGCTGCATAATCCTATGAGGGTAATAAAAAGTAGTCTGACGCAGACCAACCAGCAAGATACCAGGGTGGTCCATGGTAGTCAGAGTCATGGTAAGGATCCGCCACTAGGGGCACTGCCAGGTGATATCTAGGCCAGTCAGGGATGAGAGGTATTGTCGCCAGGTTGTCTCGGTGCTACATATCTATGTTAGGAATGTATACTAAAAAGCCTTACTTTTTAGGTTTTTTATTCTTGATCCTTGGCATATTAATAAAAAACATTTGAGATATTTTTGCATTCATGGTTTTATATTTATATTTGTGATGAATGAATGCATAGTCCGTATATTCTATCCAGTATTTGACTCGGTGCATGCTGTACAGAAGATCGGGTCATAGGTTCTGACAGATTATACAGGTAGGCTCACAATCGCAATGGACCCAGACATTCCATTGGTATGATTATAGTACATCGTTATAGTAGCTGGTCTTGGCTAGGTCGAACGGGTCAAATTCAGGTTTTGGGAATTTGATGTTCGAGCTCGATGTATTAGTACACTTGGAGTGTATTGAGCGGGATCAACGGGATGATCAATTCTATACTAACTATATGAATTGATC
>JAULJZ010040430.1:0-14562 GCA_032270985.1 Heliamphora pulchella
GTTGGTGACCAGAGTCCACCAATGACCGGCTTCTCCTTCTAGCAGATGGGCAGCTAAGGCCACTCGGTCAGTCTCATCCCGGACTCTCATTGAGTTGAATAGTTTCTTAACTACTCTTAGCCATTCCTCTGTCTCCCTCGGTTCTACTTCCCCTCAAAATGTCAAGGCTCACTGCCTCCCTAATTTTGATAGAAACTAGGCTCGGTCACGTACATGCAGGCGGTTGATGCTAGCAGCCAATTCTCGTAACACTTGAGCTAGTTCTGGTACTTCATCGTTGGTGGGTCTGTTTGCTTGTCAGTGATTAGGTCTTCTACCCGCCATTCTAGAATAAAAGAAAAGAGTGTTACGATTCTGGGAGTTATTCTAGTTCTTAATTACTCATTATAGGTTGAGATTTTTTTTTGTAAAGTTAAGTTGATAATTGTAGAACTGCTTATAAAGTTTTTGACATCAAAGACTTGCATTTCATTTTAACTCATAGTCAGTACAAGTTTGTCAAAAGTTCACACATCATACATTCAATCTTCAAGTTAAAAGGAAAAAGTACAAGGCTAATGCGATAATATCTAAACAAACAGATATGGATAAGAGTGGTGGACAATCGATTCGTGTTCCCAAGTTACCTCGGTGATGCTGTAGCAGCACCACTGCACCTCAACGTGCCAGACGTTATTCGGCTCATCTGTACTCTATTGGTTATGGCGATTGGAGTCTCTCGGTACGTCTTAGGGTCGTCAAAGTTGATGGTCAGATAGCGAGGAATGATGATTCCTCTCTCATCTGTCGGCCTCTAATACTACATCCATCCTATGGTCAACATATCTCCCAATCGTGTTTTAAATCCACGGGGAAAGTCTAAGCGATAGAGTCTTCGCTGCATTTTTTGATCACACGTATGGGTCCTAGGTAGGGCGAAAAAGCCTCTGATTTTCTTCACATGCATATGTGCTCCAGACAGATCCTAGCATACACGTGATCCCCCACATAGAAGCCTTGGCACTCGGGACGACTATAGTAAATGACGGTATCCATTGCTTCGTCTTCATTAGACTCGGGCAGTGGCGCCTCAAACTGATCGTATGGGAAGTCAACTGCTACCTCTTCTTCTTCATCTTCGCCGTCCTCGTCATCGGCATCGAAATCTTCCTCGTTCGGTTCTTCATCTATCTCCATCTCATCACCTTCATCATCTAGGCTGGCCTGCCATTCCTCCAGAAAAACCCAAGCTAAAGGGACGGCGTCGACCGGTTCTTGCTCCTCCACGGGTATCTCCTCTGGGTCCTCTTTTGGATCTTTTTCAGGATCTGAGTCTTTTGGTTCCGGTGCTGCCCACGGTTCCCCTGCCAGCTCAGCGTTGGACGCCATCCTAAGAAAGGAAAGATAGAGAAAACTCTAAGTTAAAGATTTTAAGTTATTAAGATTATAGGTGATAAATTAATAGTACAAACACTCTACAGAGTTTCTACGCTACAGAACTCGCAATCTCCCATCTCCCAAGGCCTGAAGGTTCACTAAACCTAGGCTCTGATACTAACTGTGATGCCCCGTTCCTTGGGCACATCGGGACGTATGTAACTATAAATAAGGAACATATTCTATCCGAACATTCAAATTACATATGATAATTACTACATCATTAACGGTTCAAAATTTGTTCAAATTACTTAATAATTACAGTCATCCAGAAAATTTCAACAGTAGTTGCAATATGTCCATGGAAAACTGAATAAAAGATCAAAAAACAAACATCCTACGTCTTCAAGCTGCGTTGTCAGGATCAACCAGTTCCTACTACTCTCCTCCTTCTTCGAGATCTTCTTTCTCAACGAACACGCCTTCCTCAAAAGGTCCTTCTTCTTCACCCGTCTTATGAATGCCATGAGCTGGAGCTTAAAAGCAAATTTTCTAAACTGTCTAACAAACTCACAACAAAATATCCTACAATATATATTGTATAATACCCTATATAGTTTTAAGGGCATGGAGATAAACAATTTTATCATTTTCAACACGGCAAGACTATACAAGAACAACTGTGCAAGTGCGTGATTCAGATAAATACAATGCAATTGCCCAACCCAAGTACTTCCAGAACAGTATCTTGAATTTCACGCCGAGAATTACAGAGTAGACTTGATGGTACATTGATCACTTAACCTATCCTAGCCTCGTTACGAAAGGTAAATGCTCGCCTTGGCTACATGCCTTAGTCATTTTACACAATAACAACGGCGTGGGGGCGGGCCACCCAATTATCAGCCACCCTTATACGGGCCAATCGTCCCACAATAAGTACTAGGATACTCATTAAGCGTCAACCCAAAGTCTAATTAAAGCTAGTGAAGAAGTCATGGTGCCCAAATTCCCCTTTTTTTTTATAAAAAAAGACCTCTAATTCAATTTCAAATATGGTAACCAGGGATGTCCTAGATCCACAACCACTGAATAGATGATTTTCATCTTACTCAACCCAAATGAAGGATACAAAAGGGAATTCGATAACCCAAGATGACATGTAGGAATGTTCATGATGTGTAATATATTTCTCGTGTGCAATTAATCATAGCATGACATATAAATATGATATATTACATGGTACAACTTGCTAAAACATTAACTACAAACATGCGAAGCATAATCACAATTTATACAACATAGAATCGAACCATTGGCATGAGTTTATTTTTTCAAAAGCATCCTTTTCATACACTAATTATTCACAAAATTCATATAAGGTTCACATACTTAAGTCCCATAAGTAACACACCACTAGTACACTTAGCCAATTTTAAGTACAAGTTTAATCGCTAGTTTTAAAATTACGACAGTGTTTTTAAGTACTTAGACCTAGATTTAATTTCTGATATTTTAACACCACTTAGATAAAAATATTCTCTGCCACTTTCATGTTTATCACTAAGGTCAAATCCTAAGGGAAGGGGGTCATTTATTTTATTTAAATAAAAACCGTTCAGCATTTTACAAAAAAGACACTGAAATTGGGCCTCTGTTGGCCACGATTTTAGGGCATCAATTCAAGAGCTATAGGCCTGAATTTTGGTGAGGGTTTAGGTTAAGGTGTTCCCTACAAGTTTCATGTTTCGTGCTAAGACAAGTTATTGGCTAATTTATAAAAAAGGTCCTGTCAGCCTAAAAAGGGTCTGTAGAATGTGTTTTTAACAGAGAATGCTCAAAACCTTTGGGGTATCATCCGAGGGTATTTTGGGTTAATCTTTACTTAGTATTTAGTTTAATATACTAGCTACATTTTTCATGTTTACCACTTTTGGATTTGGCTTCTAAAAGGTTGGGTTTTGGATCTCACAAAAATGTGCGACAGAGAGGTCTGTCAGTCACTGAATCTCAACATTGACTTTGAAAGGTGTTTTGAAATACCAAGACTTCGTATGTTTGGCTCAGTTTTGGTAAACAGAAATCTAAATATGTCCTCTACAAATTTTATGTTTTGACCTAAGCTCGGTTCTCACTCTAACTTAGGATTTTTAGGTTTGCAAATTAGAGTGGTCAAGATCTGACACTCTTTGAAAAAAATGACACATCTGGATTTCTACTAAACAAAATCACTTCAAACCAATTTTGTATGAAACAGAACTCAAAAATATAGGTCTGGACATAAAAATCACTTTAAGATCATTTTCCTACAATTAGTTATAGTGTTTTAAAGTTAGTGGCAGAATCTTAGTTAGCCTAGAGAATCAGGTAACTTAGGGTTTTGGTTGCTTAGCTTGTGTTGTGTGCATTTTTGATGTATTTTCTTTGCATGCATGTCTTAAACTCATATAAACCAAAATTTTAGAACATAATTAAGCCATAAAATTCAAAAATATACACATACAAGCACATGCAAAGCACAATCTTACCATAGCAATTCACTATTTGCATCTACAACGCCCTTTTTTTTTTGAGTTATTTTTCATTTTTTTTCTTAGGGTTTGTTATAGAGATGGATTGAGGGATTTCTTAAAGAAGAATATCAGAAGATTCAAGAGAGTTGCTTATCTTTTTTGATGCCTAAAATATTGAGGAATAAGTGAACTTAGCTTTAATACTTCTCCTTGGGACCTTACCTCCTTCTCTCCTCTTTTCTTTTTCTCTCTTTCTTCTTTGTAGACACTTAGAGAAATTATGGATAACCCTCTCTCACCTCTCTCAGCCGAATGTGTGAAGGAGAAGAGTGTTTGGGGTGTGTTTTTATAATAGAAATTATAATGGAGATTAATTATTTTAAATAGTTCTAAATTTGAATTTTTGTAAATTCCTATTCGTTGTATGAGAGGTGGGGGTCATTTGAGAGAAACATATTCAGACCATGGCAGTAAGGGAATATGGCTGGGGCTGTTTGGGGAACTAAAAAGCTGATTTTGTATTTAATTAGGGTTTTAAATTGTATTTTGGTACATTTTTGTGAATATAAATGCATAAAATATTAATTTATGTATCTTTTTGGTATCTAAACCTACTAAAACCTATTATATTAATGCATTTATAATTAATTTAGTCTTTTCATGATTTATTATAATTTTGATAGCAATTAATTAAATAAATTTAGGCTTCTAAGCTAAATTAAGCTAGTTTAACTAGAATTAATTTTTTGACTTATTTATTGTGTAGAGATTTTAAATAATTATTTATTTACTTTTGTTGACCTACATTATTATATTACTATATATATTACTTGTATAAAAAGTATTGAGTCAAAATAATGCTTAATTTATACATTTTTCTCATTTTTAAGCTTAAAAATGCAAAAAGTAACTTTTTTAGCACATTCTCCTATGTGGCCGGCCATGCAAGGGCAATTTGGTTATTTTTGTTGTTATTTTGTATTTTATTTATTAATTGTATCTAACTATTTGATTTTGAGTATTCGTGTGTCAAATTTTGAATTTTTAGGACTTTTTACTGTACTAGGGGCAAAATAATAATTTTACCTTAATTATGGAAATTTTTAATTTTTAATTTTTAATTTAATATTTTATGTTATTTACTCAATTTAAGCTATTCCAAGACTTTTTTGAGTGTTATGATTTTGCCTATGAGTATTTAGCCTTTTTAGGGTTTTCGATTCAAATTAGGGTTCCGGGTTGAGTTAGGGTTTTCCATTGTTCATGATGCGACCTAAGATCTCGTCAACTAATCGTCACTAATACTAGTGTTTGGGTTTTAGATCGTTCTACGAGTAGTTACAGTCTGGACTGTTACAACTAGATAATACATTCCCAATGAATTGAATCAAAGTTCACGAAATTCAAATTCAAGCAACCTTATAAGTTAGCCTCTTTATACCAAATTCCCACTTTGACATGTTCACTTATACATTCAACCCAAGAACTTCCTTTGGCTCATTCACTACTATTCACGTTTCTTTGATTACGATTCTATTTTCTATCTAGTTGAATTAATGAACTCACATTATCCCCATAAGTAAGAACATATATATATATATATAATTCATTCATCCCACATCCCAAATCTCAAAACATTATCCAAGGATTCTAACTCATGCAATCAATCCTTTGAACTAATCTAAAGTTCACTGTCTCAACCATCCGCACCTTTAATAAATTCTCTTAAGAGAAACATAATTTAAACTCACAAGCTTGAATTTTCAATATAGACTACCAAACCTCAGGGTTTAACTCAAAATTCACCCAATTGATTCATAGTTTGTCAAGCTACAAGATATAAACAACTCACTAATTAATCCAATTTTATAATGTTATCAAATTCTCATACCATTATGTTCATCCCATTCCATGAAATTCACGACCAAAACTTCATTTTAAATTCTCTAACTTCATATACTCAGTTTAAGAATTAATTCGAAGTGATTAGACATCAACTCAAGTATTCCAAACATCACTAGTTGGGTTTAAACCCATTAATTAACTTAACCTCCATGAGACTTATACCTTCAACCACACAACTAGGTTTTATGTTCTAATTTTCTCCAATTTCAAGTTAAATCACAACTTCATCTCTCCATTCACAAAACTTACATGTAACATGGCTTATTGGCTTCTCCAATTTCTCCTATTTTATTCTTCCATCACAACTTCCGTGAAGATAAATTAATTACATCCAAACTATCTATGGTTTAATTAAACCTTCCAAATCTTTAGTGTTTTGAGGGTATATCAACAAAATCAACACAAATCATATCAAAGCACCATTATTAGTCAAAATCCTACCTCATAGAGCCCTTGAACTTCGGATTTCGCCAAAATCCCCAACCTTCAAATTCGGTCAGTGAGGAACTCCAAGCTCTTAGTTGCTTCAAACGTGTGGTTCTTACCGTGTAGCTGTCCAATTTTTGGGATGAGACCATGGATCCAAACTTTGAACTCCACAACCATGGCAGAAAGAAATACACACGAACAAGAAGAAGACAAGGGATAGCGCCGAACAGGGGTTTTCGACTATTCATGGAATTTGCTTCTTGATGCTTCAATTTGGTTATGCTCCTTGTCTAGCTCCAAATTTATCCTTGGTAACCTCTAATTACTCCTCTAGCTTTACCGATTTTAGAGAGAGGTTGGGGATTGGGCACTTGAGCTTACCTCCGTGGAAATAGAAAGAAGACACGGGGAAAGGGGTCGTGCTCGCAAACCTAACAGTGGTATTGGGGCATGATGCCCCCAAATTGTTTTCTACCATTAGATTTTCAAATCTAATCTCAGCCGTTCAATATTTAAAACTAACAGTGGAAAGAGTATCAAGAGGGTGGCGCTCAACCTATGCTTGAGCGCGCGTTGGGCACGATTTTCAGAGAGATTTTGGCATTAGCGCTAGACTCTTCTTTGCTCTTGCGACGGCATTTCAATCGTCACAACTTCTTGGGTCGCAAAAACTATTAGTGATTGAAAAATGCTATCGCAAAAACTATTAGCGACGATAAGTTTTTTTTTTACGACATCATCAATATTGTCACAAATGGTTTTAAGAAAAGGTATTTTTAGCACCAGCTTTTATCCCTGGAGCCCAACTCGCCCTCAAGCGCCAGTTGGGCGCCATTGTTACATATCATTTTTCAAAAAAGCGGGTCTTCATCATTAGAACTCCAAATGGGTCGTTCTTGTACTCAAATTGAAGCCTCAAAAGTCTACTTTTCAATGGTTCTACACTCATATCAAAAATCATTTTGTGAAAAAAGTTATAATCAAAATAGTGAGGGTATGTCAATTTTCTCAAACATTTTTCACATGTTTTTGGGCCGAACTTCTTTGTAAACGTTATTTTCATCACCATTGGACTTTTTTATCAAATTCCTGGCACATTTTTTGCGTGAACTATCACCCTTAGATCTCTTAGTAAGAATTATCCTCATGCTTGCATTTCATAATGACTAATGTAATACCTAGAGGTGGCCTTGGCATGCACAAAGCAAGACACCAAGGTGCCCAAAACATGCCCAAGGTAATGCCTAGGGGTGCCCATGAGAAGGCTACAACATTCCCAAGAGGTGCCCTTTGCATGACCAAAATAAGACATTATATAGTGAAAATGATTACAATGAGTAGTAAAAGTGGTCACATACAGTGGTAAAAATTCTACTATTCACGTTTTCCTTTTTACTGAAAATGCTTTTGATAAACTCGTTTTTAGTGTCAATATAATTGCAAGCTAAATGTTTTTACAATTCACGTTTTCATTTTTACGAAAAACGCTTTTGAAAAGAAAACGTTGTTACTAAGAAAGGATTTGGTATTTGGTGTAGGTTTTACAAATAAAACATTTTTAGTAAAAACGCTTTCTTTATTAAAACGTTTTTAGTAAACACGTTTTCCATGTAAATATTTGTAACATTATATAAGTTTAAAAATTCCTATTGCATACCCAATGACCTAGAGGTGCCCTTGGCATGCTCAAAGTAAGGCACTAAGGTGCCCAAAACATGCCTAAAGCAATGCCTAGGGGGGCCCAAGACAAGCCCAAATGATTCCCAAGAGACGGCCTTGGCATGGCCAAAACATGACAGGGTGTAGTCAAAATGATCATCATGAGAAGTAAAAGTAGTCACATAGAGTGGTAAGAATGCTTCACGTTATTTTCTTTTCAATATGGAACATTGATTTAATGGTAGCAAGAGCCACATTTAGTTGTAAGAATGTTCCTAATGCTAAGAATAGTCACAAGGCCATGACAAAGAGGTGAGGTCACATGACATTGTCAATTGTCAAAAGCCATTCTTGGTGTAGCTGGTACGTGTGAAATACAATAGTCAAAGGTGCCCTTGGCATGGTCAAATCAATATCAAGAGGTGACCTTAGCATGCACAAAGCAAGGCACCAAAGTATCCAAAATATTCCCAAGGCAATGCGTAGGGATGTCCAAGAGAAGGCTAATGCGTTCCCAAGAGGTGCCCTTTGCATGACTAAAACATGATATAGTGTAGTAGAAATGGTTATGATGAGTAGTAAAACTGGTCATATAGAGTGCTAAAAATACTACTAGTACTTTGCTTTTCAATATGAAGCATTAATTTAATGGTAAGAGCAGTCACAGTAGGTTGTAAAAGTGCTAATATTGTGTATTAGAGTAGTCATATAGCCATAGCAAGGAGGTGACGCCCCATGAGTTGTCACATGCTGTAGTGATCAAAAGTATTCTTAGAAGATGAGTTTCATGGTGGACCTCATTTCTAATGCGTGGAATGATCACAAGTAGTAAAAGTGTTTATGATGAGAAGTAAAAGTTGTCAGATGCCGTGGTAAAAAATATTCTTAGAAGATGAGTTTCATGGTAGACCACATTTTTAATGCATGAAATGATCACAATGACTAGTAAAAGTGTTTATGCAGTGTAGTAGAATCGGTCATATACACTGATAAAAGTTATACTTAGGGAATACACACGAAATATGACATTCCGTGGTAGAAATAGTTATGAAGAGTAGTAAAAGTGATCATATACAGTGGTCAAACTTCTACATGTGCTAGCTTTTCATAATGAAATATTTATTTAATGGTACGATAATCACATTGGAAAGTAGAAATGTTCATCTTGCGGAGTAGAAGTTGTCACATTATGTGGTAAAAACTATACTTAAACTTGCTTCTTATGGTGGACCTTCGTTTTAATGTGTTGAATGATCACATGGAGTAGTAAAAGTGTTTATCCCGTGTGGTAGAAATGTTCATATGCATTGTTAAAAATATAGTTATGCTTGCTTTTCATAATGGTAAGAATTATATTTGTGCTCTTTTACTAAAAACGTTTTGAAATATTACCAAAGAAAGTGGTATTCACAAACACGCTTTCAAAACCATTCTTCGATGTAGCTAATACATGCGCAGTGGTAAGAATGGTTATGCTGAGGTTCTCATGGCATGCTCAAAACGAATCCTCGGGGTGACAATGACACGCGCAACACAACACCCAAAAGTGACATTTACATGCCAATGGCAAAGGCAATGCCTAGAGGTGCCATTGGCATGCTCAAAGTAAGGCCCCGAGGTACCCAAAACACGCTTTCAAATTTTATAACAATAATGTTTTTCGTAAAAACGCTTTTATTTTTAAGTATTATCAAAGAAAGAGGTATTTACAAACACGCTTCTAGATTATTAGCGATGGCAAAAAGTATTAGAGAAGGCAAAATGTTGTCGCAAATTATTAGCGACAGGAAGTTTTGTTTTTACAGCGACTTCATTATTGTCACAAACGGTTTTAAAAAAGGTGTTTTCAGCGATAGATTTAAACTGTCACAAATAGTATCACTTAAAATGTCCAAGGAACATTTATTACTACCGCATACTACCGTCGCAATAACAAATAACATTAATATCATGTTTATAACGATGGTTGTTTTACCGTCGCAAATATAGTGCTAGTCGTTTACGCTTACTATTTACTGTCGCAAATACAGTGCTAGTTGTTTGTCACATGTCATGGTAAAAATGTTTATGTCGAGTAGTAGGTGTTGTCACATGCTGTGGTAAAAGTGTATTTGTTCTTGGACTTTTGTTTTAATGTGTGAATCATATCATCACATTGAGTAGTAAAAATGTTCATGTCGAGTAGTAAGTATGATCACATGCAGTAGTAAAAGTGTACTTTCTTAAAAATGGGTGAATCATATAATCACATTGAGTAGTAAAAATGTTCATGTCGAGTAGTAGATGTTGTCACATGCAGTGATAAAAGTATACTTGTTCTTAGATCTTTGTTTTAATGGGTGAATCATATCATCACATTGAGTAGTAAAATTGTTCATGTCGAGTAGTAAGTATGATCACATTCCGTGGTAGAAACACAATTGTCCTTACACCTTTGCTTTAATCCATGGCTTCCAATGTTCACATGGAGTGGTAAAAGTGTTCATGTACAGTAGTAATTATGGTCACATAGAGTGGTAGAAACACATTTGTCCTTACACCTTTGGTTTAATGCATGGCTTCTAATGATCACATCGAGTGGTAAAAGTCATCGTGTCAAGTAGTAATTATGGTCATATTCCATGGTAGAAACACAATTGTCCTTACACCTTTGCTTTAAGCTATGGCTTCCAATGTTCACATTGAGTGGTAAAAGTGTTCATGTACAATAGTAATTATGGTCACATGAAGTGGTAAAAACACACTTGTCCTTACACCTTTGTTTTAATGCATGGTTTCCAATGATCACATCGGGTGGTAAAAGTGTTCATGTAAAGTAGTAATTGTGGTCACATTTCGTGATAGAAACACACTTATCCTCACGCCTTTGGTTTAATGCATGGCTTCCAATGATCACATCAAGTGGTAAAAGTTTTCATGTCCAGTAGTAAGTATAGTCAGATTTAGTGGTAGATACACACTTGTGCTTACGCCTTTGTTTTAATGCACGACTTCCAATGATTACATGAAGTGGTAAAAGTGGTCATGTCAAGTGGTAATTATGGTCACATTGAGTGGTAGAAACACACTTATCCTTACACCTTTGATTTATCACATGGAATCCTATGATCACATGGGGTGGTAAAAGTGGACATGTCTAGTAATAATTATGATCACATTGAGTGGTAAAAACATACTTGTCCTCAGACCTTTAGTTTAATACATTGCTTCCAATGATCATATGGAGTGGTAAAAATGGTCATGACCAGTGGTAATTATAGTCACATTGAGTGGTAGAAACACACTTGTCCTTACACTTTTGATTTACCACATGGCATCTTATGATCATATGGAGTGGTAAAAGTGCTCATGTTTAGTGGTAATTATGGTCACATTCAGTGGTAGAAATAAACTTGTCCTTACACCTTTGCTTTTATACATTGCTTCTAATGATCACATAGAGTGGTAAAAGTGTTCATGTTCAGTGGTAATTACGGCCATATTGAGTTGTAGAAACACACTTATCCTTACATCTTTGGTTTAATACATTGTTTCTAATGATCACATGGAGTGGTAAAAGTGGTCATGTCCAGTAGTAATTGTGGTCACATTTCGTGGTAAAAACAAACTTGTGCTTACACCTTTGCATTAACACATGGGTTCTTATGATCACATCAAGTGGTAAAAGTGTTGATGTCCAGTAGTAATTGTGGTCACATTGAATGGTAAAAATACACTTCTCCTTATACATTTGATTTAATACATAGCATTCTATGATCACATCGAGTGGTAAAAGTGTTCATGTCGAATAGTAATTGTGGTCATATTGAGTGGTAAAAACACACTTATCCTTACACCATTTCTTTAATATGTTGTATACTATGATCACATCTAGTGGTAAAAGTGTTTATGTCCAGTAGTAATTCTTGTCACGTTGAATGGTAAAAACACACTTGTGCTTACACCTTTGATTTAATACATGGCATTCTATGATAACATCGAGTGGTAAAAGTGTTCATGTCGAGTAGTAATTATGATTATATTGAGTGGTAAAAACACACTTCTCTTTACACTATTTCTTTAATACGTTGCATACTATGATCACATCTAGTTGTAAAAGTGTTCATGTTCAATAGTAATTTTTGTCACATTGAGTGGTTAAAACACACTTGTGCTTATTTCTTTGATTTAATTCATAACATCCTCTGATCACATCTAGTGGTAAAAGTGTTCATGTCCAGTAGTAATTATGGTCAGATTGAGTGGTAAAAACACACTTGTCCTCATTCCTTTGATTTAATACATGGCATCTTATGATCACATGGAGTAGTGAAAGTGTTCATGTTTTTTTGTAGGTATGGTCACATTGAGTAGTAAAAGCATACTTGTGCTTGGCCTTTTGTTTTAGTGGCTGAATTCTCCTATGGAGTTAGTTTTAATGATAAGCTTTTTTTTGATAGCTCTTTTATTTTAACAATACAAATGACACATTAGCTACTAAAAATGTTTTTGTCCCATAGTACAAGTGTTGATATGTAGTTGTGTCATAGATGGTGATAGAAGTTGTCATTTGTTGTGGTAAAAATCAAGATATTGAATAGTAGAATCAAGATATTGAATAGTAGAAGTGTTCATATATAGTGGTAAAAATGGTCATATGCACAGATAGAAGTTGTATGGCTTTGGTTTTTGGCGGGAAAAATAGAAAATCACATTGGGTTATGCGAAAACCACTTTACTGTTTCCTAATATTATTAAATTTTTAATCAAAGGTCCAGATGCATCTTAATTCTCATCCAAGGCTCCAAATTAGTTGGGGCATCATGCCCCAAAACCAGATTGGGGCATCATAGAAAATCCCTGGGGAAAGGGGAAAGGGGTTGGCGTCGAGTTAGGTGGGGTATGGGGCTCCATTTATTTTTTGTTATTACTTCTCTAGAATCTTCTCACTAATCTACACCATTACATCTATATATACTAGGTATGACCCGTGCCGAAAGACACTATTAACACAAAATTTAATTCAAACCAAATCCAATCACTACTTAGGTATTCCCAACACCATACATCCAATTAAAATTTCTTTCTACCATAAACACAAACACCAACTCAACCAAAGCATGCATGTGAAATTATTCTAATAGGCTCCACCTAATATCATTGATTAATACAAACTATGAAAGTTATGGTGAATATGTTAAGAATAATGAAAAATCGTACCTTAATGAGTAGGCGAGCTCTTATTTATAATAAATTTAGAGAACACTTTTACAATCATACACTCACACACGCCGAATAATAATAACATAATAATAATATAATAATAATAAGCTACTGACACCCCGCTCAAGTTAGAGCATATATATCTGTCAAGCCCAGCTTGTTACATAAATAGGAGATACGCGGACCCGGTAAAGATTTAGTGAAAATATCAGCCACCTGTTCCCCTGTAGGGATAGAACCAAATGTAACAACACCTTTCTGATATTCATCACGGATAAAGTGGTAGTCAATCTCAATGTGCTTCGTTCGCTCATGAAAGACTGGATATGTGGCAATATAAATAGCAGAAGTATTATCAACTTAGAGTCTAGCAGATCCTTTAAGTGGAAAGTGTAACTATGTCAAAATCTGCTGAAACCACATAATCTCAGCAGTCGCTAATGCCATAACTCGGTACTCAGCCTCAGCACTAGACCGGGATACCACAGTCTGCTTCTTACTCTTCCAGAAAATCAAATTCCCATCAACAAATATAAAGTAACCAGATGTGGATCTCCTGTCAAATGTACATCCAGCCCAATCAGTATCAGAGTGTCAATTTTATTCAATACCGATTGTGAGGGTTCTCTTCCCATTATATAGCAATATTGGAGCTAATTACATGGCTGATTTTTCGCAATTACAGCAAGCATATGGAAGCTAATATATATAGGTAATCACAATATACAACAAAAGAATCATTACTATAAATAGATACTAGATATGCTAGATAATCTGCTGACTGACATCCCCCCTCAAATTGATGCTGGGCGATCAAGAAGTATCAATTTACCCACGAGAAACTGATGGCGTTGACGAGTCATGGCTTTCGTAAAGATGTTAGCAATCTGGAGATCAGTGGATATGTGAAGAAGAGAAATGACACGAGTCCAGTGCCTCCCGAATAGAGTGACAATCGATCTCAATATATTTCGTGCGCTCATGAAAAACGAGATTAGCAGCAATCTGAATAGCACTAGTGTTGTCAGCATGGAGAGGAGTGGGATCAGGCTGAGAGAAACCGAGCTCAGCAAGAAGCCCATGAAGCCAACTAATTTCAGAACAAGCGGCAGACATCGCACGGTATTCAAATTTAGTAGAAGATTTCGAAACCCGAGCCTTCTTTTTACTCTTCCAAGAAATCAAGGAGTCGCCAAGAAAGAGGCACCAGCCTGTGACAGACCGGCGAGTATCAAGACAACCGGCCCAATCAGCATCACTATAAGCAACGAGACGAAGGGGAGAGATAGCAGGAAAGAACAATCCACGGCTAGGAGACCCCTGAAGATAGCGAATGATACGACGAACGGTAGCTAAATGTAAATGGCGAGGAGTCTGCATAAACTGGCTAACCTGCTGGACAGCAAGGGAAATATCAGGCTGAGTAATAGTCAAATAGTTCAAGCTACCCACCAGTTGGCGATACATAGTAGGATCAGGAAGGAGATCACCCTCCTCA
>JAULJZ010040441.1:0-37019 GCA_032270985.1 Heliamphora pulchella
TATTAAAATAAAATTAAATACTAAAAATATGGTTTTCAGTATACCAACCCTAACAATCTTCTACTTATACTCAAAATTATGCTGCAATACATCTGACTCCCATGCCCTCTACATGACTATCAAAAGTTTTAGCCGATAATCTCTTTGTAAAAGGATCTGCAAGGTTGTCTCCTGATGCAATCTTGGTCACAGTAACATCACCTCTCTGTACAATTTCTTGTATCAGGTGATACTTACCCTCAATGTGCTTACCTTTCATATGGATCTTTGGCTCCTTCGTATTTGCAACCGCTCCGCTATTGTCACAGTAAAGTGAATAACCGACTGAACTGAAGGTACCACCTCTAGATCCATCAGGAAGTTCCTGAGCCAAACGGCCTCCTTAGCTGTTTCAAAAACTGCCACATACTCGGCCTCCATGGTGGAATCAGCAATACAGGACTGCTTGATACTCTTCCAACTTATAGCTCCACCTCCTAAGGTAAACACATATCCTGAGGTAGACTTACGAGAATCCCTTTCAAACTAGAAATCTAAGTCTGTGTACCCTAAAGGTACTAGACTGTCTTCCTAGTAAATCAAAATATAATTCTTAGTCCTTTTCAGGTACTTGATTATATTCTTTACCGTAGTCCAATGCTCCTGCCCTGGGTTAGACTGATATCTGGTAATCATGCCGACGGCAAAGCAGATCTCGAGTCTAGTGCAAAGTATAACATACTTGAGTCTTTCTACTGCCGAAGCATAAGGAACCGCCTTCATCTTCTCTGTCTCATCATGTGTCTTAGGACACTGATCCTTGAATAGAGTGATTCTATGCCTGAAAGGGAGAAACCCTTTTTTGGAATCCTGCATGCTAAAACGAGCAAGGATATCATTGATATACTTTGCTTGTGATAAGCTCAACATCATTTGTTTCTGATCTCGCACAAGCTTGATCCGAAGGATGTGACTGGCTTCTCCTAAGTCCTTCATATCGAACTGCCTAGATAACCATACTTTAACCATAGAAAATGCCCCCACATCGTTTCTGATGAGCAATATATCGTTTACATAAAGTACTAGGAAGATCACCACGCTTCCGTTACGCTTCTTGTCTTGTACACACAAGACTCATTCGGACCTTGATCAAAACCATAAGACTTTATAACTTGATCAAACCGAGTGTTCCAAGACCTCGATGCCTACTTAAGTTCATAAATGAATCTCTTAAGCTTGCACAACATGTGCTCTTGGCCCCTTGCAATGAGTCCGTCTGGTTGTATCATATAGATACACTCGATAAGACTTTCGTTAAGAAAAGCTGTCTTGACGTCCATTTGCTAAATTTAGTAATCGAAATGTGCGGCAATGGATAAGAGAATTCGGATAGATTTAACCATGGCTACCGGCTAAAAGGTTTCCTCATAATCGATCCCTTCTTTCTGAGTGAACCTTTTAGCAGCAAGCCTAGCTTTGAAGGTTTCAACCTTCTCGTCTGCTCCTCTCATCCTCTTGTAGATCTACTTGTAAGGAATGGATTTTATTTCTTTGGGTGGTTCTACAAGTTTTCAAACCTGATTGGAATACATAGATTCTATCTCTGAATTTATAGCCTTTTGTCAAAGATCTGCATCTTTGTCCTAGAGTATTTCATTGTAGTTAGATGATTCGGTATCTAGTTCTACTAGGATCTTATCAAAAGTTTCTCCCAAGATCATATACCAATCAGGTTGGTGAACAACTCTCCCACTACGACGAGGCACTACCTGTATTTGTGTACTAGCAGTAATAGGCTGTGCAGAATCTGAACCCTGTGCATCAGCACCATGTTTTTGATTTACACCTATTTGTGTACTATAACTGACTTGTGGTTCCTCTTCCATTCTACTGGTATTTTCTCTCAGTTCTTTCAAAATAATTTTACTATTGGGCATGTGATCCATAATATAATCCTCTTCTAAGAATCGAGTATTGGCGCTAACAATGACCTTCTGATCTTTAGGATTATAAAATAGATCACCATTTGTTCCTTTGGGATACCCTACAAAGAAACAGACTTCTGTTCTTAGTTCCAACTTACCCACGTTCTCTTTCAGCATATGTGCTGGACACCCCCAAATTCGAATGTGTTTTAGACTAGACTTATGCCCGGTCCACAATTTTGTGGGAGTAAAAGGTACTGACTTAGAAGGTACCAAGTTCATAATGTAAGCTGCTGCTTCTAAAGCTAGTCCCCAAAACGAATTTGATAAACCTGAATAACTCATTGTTGACCTTACCATCTCCATAAGAGTCCTATTCTTTCTTTCTGCTACACCATTCTGTTGTGGAGTACCAAGTGCAGTCAACTAGGATGTAATTCCCTCTGATGACAAGTAGTCCTTAAACTCTCTAAAGAGGTATTCCCCCCACAGTCGGATCGTAGTGATTTGATACTTTTACCTAAACACTTCTTCGCCTCCGCCGTGAATTTTTTGAATTTCTCAAAACATTCAGACTTACGGTGCATCAGGTAAATGTATCCATACCTTGAGTAGTCATCAATGAAACTGATGAAATACTCAAAGCTACCTCTAGCCCAGATTGTCATTGGACCACATACATGAGAATGAACCATCTCTAACGATTCTTTAGCTCTATAGCCTTAAGCCGAAAAGGGCCTCTTGGTCATCTTACTTACGGGAATCCCTATCAGATTGAAAATTTGAGTCAGTGTACCCTAAAAGTACAAGACTGTCTGCCTGGTAAATCAACATATAATCTTTAGTTCTTTTCAGGTACTTGATTATATTCTTTACCGCAGTCTAATACTCCTGCCCGGGGTTAGACTGATATCTGCTAACCATGTCAATGGCAAAGCAGATGTCGGGTCAACTGCAAAGCATAGCATACATGAGACTTCCTACTGCCGAAGCATAAGGAACCGCCTTCATCTTCTCTATCTCATTAACTGTCTTTGGACACTGATCCTTGGATAGAGTGATTCCATGCCTGAAAGGGAGAAACCTTTTCTTGAAATCCTGCATGCTAAAACGAGCAAAGATATCATCGATATACTTTGCTTGTGATAAGCCTAACATCTTTTGTTTTCGATCACGCACAAGCTTGATCCCAAGGATGTGACTGACTTCACCCAAGTCCTTCATATCGAACTACCCAGATAACCATACTTTGACCGTATATAATGCCCCCACATCGTTTCTGATGAGCAATATATCGTCTACATAAAGTACTAGGAAGATCACTACGCTTTTGTTACGCTTCTTATACACACAAGACTCATTCGAACTTTGATCGAAACCATAAGACTTTATAGCTTGATCAAATCGAGTGTTCTAAGACCTCGATGCCTGCTTAAGTCTATAAATAGATCTCTTAAGCATGCATAACATGTGCTCTTGGCCCTTTGCAATGAATCCATCTGGTTATATCATATAGATATACTCGTCAAGACTTCCGTTAAGGAAAGCTGTCTTGACGTCCATTTGTGAGATTTAGTAATTAAAATGTGTGGCAATGGATAAGAAAATCCGGATAGACTTAAGCATGGCTACCGGCGAAAAGGTTTCTCATAATTGATCCCTTCTTTCTGAATGAACCCTTTAGAAACAAGCCTAACTTTGAAGGTTTCAACCTTCCCGTCTACTCCTCTCTTCCTCTTGTAGATCTACTTGCATCCAATGGGTTTTATCCTTTCGGGTGGTTCTACAAGTTTCCAAACTTGATTGGAATACAAAGATTCTATCTCTGAATTCATAGCCCTTTGCCAACGATCTGCATCTTTTTCTTCTAGTGCTTCATTGTAGTTACAGGGCTCGGTATCAAGTTCAACTGGGATCTTGTCAAAAGACTCTCCCAAGAACATATACCGATTAGGTTGATGAACCACCCTCCCACTAGGACGAGGCACTACAGGTGTCTGTGTACTAACAGTAACAGGCTATGTAGAATCTGAACCCTGTACATCAGCACCTTGTTCTTGATTTGCACCTGTCTCGATAATCCTCCCATTACGACGAGGTAATGGAATATAAGCGACTTGTGGATCCTCTCCCATTCTACTGGTATTTCCTCTCAGTTCTTCTAGAACAATTTTACTATTGGGCCTGTGATCCATTATATAATCCTCTTCCAAGAATTGAGCATTGGTGCTAACAATGATCTTCAGATCCTTAGGATTATAAAATAAATCACCCTTCATTCCCTTGGGATACCGTACAAAGAAACAGACTTCTATCCTCGGTTTCAACTTACCTGAGTTCTCTTTCAGCACATGTGCTGGACACCCCCAAATCTGAATGTGTTTCAGACTAGGCTTACACCCAATCCACAATTCTGTGGGAGTAGAAGGTACTGACTTAGAAGGTATCAAATTCAGAATGCAAGCTGTTGTTTCTAAAGCGAGTCCCCAAAACGAATCTGGTAAACCTGAATAACTCCTCATTGACCTTACCATCTCCATAAGAGTCCTATTCCTTCTTTCTGCTACACCATTCTGCTGTGGAGTACCAAGTGCAGTCAACTGAGATGTAATCCCCTCTGATGACAAGTAGTCTTTAAACTCTCTAAAGAGGTATTCTCTACTATGGTCGGATCGTAGTGATTTGATACTTTTACCTAGAGGCTTCTCTGCCTCTACCTTTAATTTTTTGAATTTCTCAAAACATTTAGACTTACGATGCATCAGGTAAATATATTCATACCTTGAGTAGTCATCAATGAAACTGACAAAATACTCAAAGCCACCTTCAGCCCGAATTGTCACCGGACCACATACATCAACATGAATCAGCTCTAACGATTCTTTAGCTCTATATTCTTTGGCCGAATAGGGTCTCTTTGTCATCTTACCTTCTAAGCAAGATTCATAGACTGGAAGTGCCTTCACTTCCAATGAACTCAAAGGTCCATCTGCTGCCAGCCTATTTATCCTTTTTAGATTAATATGACCCAAGCGTAAGTGCCAAATAAACGTTTAGTTCAATAAAGAAGGAAACTTTCTCTTATATGGTAATGTAGATGTATTATTCGTTTAGTCAGTTGTAGTGAAGGACAGATTGGAGTAATAATATACAGATTATCTACTAATGTACCAGAACAGATAACCCATTTATTATCCTTAATAACCACAGAATTATTAAAATAAATCAAATATCCGTCTTTAACCAATCTAAAAGCGGAAACTAAGTTTCTTCTAATAACAGGTACATAAAGACAATCTCTCAGTATTAAAACCCGATCTCCACCAAAATTGAAAGTGACATCTCCTACTACAACGGCTGTTACCTTTGTATTATTGTCCATATGCAGGTAAATCTCCTCATCACTAAGTTGTCAAATTTTTTAGAAACCCTGTAATAAATTGCAGACATGATTAGTGGCTCCCGTATCTACACACCAGGTACCGGTAGATAACACCGCTAAACATGTTTCCATAATCAGTGAACAGAAATTATCCTGTTTGTTCTGTCTTCTGAGAAATACTAACATAGCTTTTTCCAGTGTCGGGTCTAGTTGCAGTGAAAACATCTCTCTTTCAGCTTTTTCACACCAGTCTGTGGCCCACTAACTACCCTAAAAATCGTCTATCCCTATTTCTGAATCTTTTTCTTCTTTACACCTTTCGGCCCAGAAAAAGAATCTTTTTCTGAAACAGACACATTTTCTAGTATTGAAGGAATACCATTGGTAGTTAAAGCTATATCCAAATTACATTTTCAGTCAATAAAATTTGGTCCCGTAAGTTTATTTTATTTGAGTTTAGAAGCGAGTGGGTTGAAATCTATTTTAATCATGAGAATCACGTAATTAAAAAACCGTTAATTATGATGAGAAAAACTTTAAATGCATTTTAATTTGGTTCCCTCTACCATTTTAAAATTAATTCACCAGCAGTCTGGTAACCTGAGAATAGATACCACGATGGGAGGATGTCTATAATTCTTCATAAGATCAGACAGGCCAATTCTATTTAATTTTACTATCTAGGCAACTGACCATGCCAAGTAAAATTACATAGCTGACATAGTTTCGGTCCAGTATATAATTGCAGTGACTTAGATGGAGAGGATACTATTATATACAGCTAAGTATTAACCATTACCTAATTCCAAATTAATCGCTTCGCAATGAACTCTTCAGTTGGAGAAGTGATTCACACTAACAATTATCCAGAATTATTTCTAAAGGAGATTTGTACTGACGATACCGCAATTAATCTGTCTGTTGGGGAGGAAGGTCTTATTGCTGACACGCATGGTTTAATTGCATCGCCTACAAACTGGTGATGGAGAGCGCGAGATTTATCTGTGAATAAATTTTCTCTCCCACTTAGATTTTTAAAACATTTTTTAGGGTTATAAAAATTCGTTTAATTTAAATAAATTTATTAATTTTAAAAAACACACGATCTAAAATAATCAAATATCTTTTCGTGTACACGATTCCAAATATTTGTATTCGCCAAACTATCTTTTCGTGTTTAAATGCGTAACAAATAAAATTTAATAAATGCACAGTTTTTCCTTCAGCTTTTTAGCTGAGGTAGTGATTAAAGGCATTTATTTATTTTATTTATCGTCCCACATTTTTTGAAAAATGATAATTTATTTTGATTAAATATTTATTTATTTAATTAATTTAAAATCTGAAATTAATTCTCACGTTTTTCTAAGATATTCGATTTTTAAAAAAATCATTTTTAAATGTGCTATTTTGTAAAAAAATATCTAAATTTTTTTCATTTAATTAAAATTAATTAATAAAAAAAACTTAATTTTATTTTCCATTATAAAATACTTTAGTTAAAACTGAATTTTTGAATTAATTAAATTAACAGAGTAAATAAAATCAATATTTATCATCCATGCAGTTAATATATAAAAATAAATTAAATGCAAGATAAATAAAAAAATATCCCGATTTTATGATCCGATTGAAACTCTAAAGAGTTTCAGCCTCATGTTTAAAAGGATAAGCTCCGCTAATCCTTTTTTGAATCAGCTTCCTTGTTTGAATAAACACTGCTTGTGTTGGGATAGAGAACCTCTTCAGTGTTTTACTTAAAAAAAAACACTACCAACCAAAGTTCATCCAACCAAACTGCTTATTGTCTGCGTGCGTCGCTGAAACTGCTGCTGTTTGCGTCGCTGGAACTTTTTGCTGTTTGCATCGCTGAAACTGCTGTTTGCGTACCTGAAACTTTTTGTTGGGCTGCTACGGTGACTGTTTTGAACTCTTTTTTTATCCAAAAAAAACTAAAAAAAAAATTGCAAAGCAAAAAAAACACCGGTTGCTGCCGCCAACCACCGCCGGCTGCCGCAGCCTTCGTTCTTCCATACCTGTTATTATTTTTTTCTTTCTAATAAATTAGAAAAAAAAAGTAAAGAACATAAAATTTTTTTACATCAAAACCTATGTCCCGTAGGTTCACATTCGATCTAATAAAATTAATCTATCACGGTCAACCTCTGTGAAAAAAAATAATCATCATCCACGCATTCAATCAAACATGAAAATAAATGATGATCATAAAATCGGGATTAGAACGCCTGCAAAACAAAGTTAGCAACAGTTCTAAAACTACCCGGCTCCGATAACCTAAACAAAAAATAAAACGGCTCTGATACCAATTGTAGGAGGCAAAACTGGCAAGATTATTATTTTTGTAAACGATTTTTGGTAAAAAATTAACTGGACAGGCAAACGCCGAAACGGGCTCCAGATAAAACTTTTGACGATGAACGATCAAAATAAAACCCGTGCAACCAAAGTTAATTTAGAAAAATACCTTTTTTCGATCTATTCTTCAACTACGAATTGATTCCGAGTTGATGTTCTTGTCAGATCTTTTATCGTATTGCCGTATGCAATCCTCGAGCGTAGTGTGGGCTACGAACTATCGAGAACTCGTACCGGCAGAACCCAGATATATGATATGATCTTATATGAAATTGGTTTAGTCTACTCGTATATATATAAGGCTACATTAGAGAGCTAGGGAGTAATTATAAGTAAGACTTCCAGTGGAACACATATACCTATGAGCGGTTTTTACAATTATGGAAAGACGCAACGGTTTCTACAATTTTCATAAAATACTGAATTACAGTTCACACCACTAAAGAACTATAATTGCACTCTGACCCATAATCTCAAGACCTTTTTGCATTGAGCTACTGTTATTAAATGCTTACCATTTCTCCCCACGTTAAGATTCCCGATACCCGCTAATTAAATTTAATTACTGAAAATTTAATTTAACAAGCATCTTGATATCCTTAAGCTATTTTGCTTAACTTATTTGACCACCGGATAATTAAATACACTTACAAGATTTGGCCCGGTCAAAACTTATAAGCATCCTTAAGGGGGTATTGTCAATCCCGATCATTCGGGACATGGATTCCGTCAATAATTAATATTTGCCATATAAATAATACTGGTATCCAACTCATCGAGAATATAGACCCATATAAGATCGCACATTCTAATGAATTAAAACAACGAATATTAAAAATATGCAAATCAATAATTATTTCAGAATTAATAGGATAAGCACTATTCATAACAACCTTGGGGTGTGAATTAATTTATATAGTGAGTATAAAATTAATTACCCCAAATGTCCCGTTCAATACACACAAAGTATAATGGCACAAAGAGTCGGAACAATAGACGACGCTATTATCTGTTGTCCGTAACCAAGACAGGCCTACTAAAACTCTATACCACTGTCGTACCACTGGTATGTCCATTTCTATCTAAACTGTGAACATAAAACTTATATTCTGCAATAAGCTAAAATTTGATTTTCTGTGTGTAAGCCGTACTCTACACACCAGATTAAATACTATACAGAAATCGGGCATCCATGCATAACAAAGAAATGATATGCATACATTGCTAATAAAAATTTTTATAAAATAAAAAATTAATTTTATTAAAATAAAATTAAATACTAAAAAGATAATTTTCAGTATACCAACCATAATAGTTTTAGACTCTTTTTCAAACCTACAAAACGATTTTCACAAGTAAGGAAAAGTGAGGATAATAACCATGTAGGACTCATAGGAGCCTTGAAAATGGTTTGAAAACGATTTTCATATCGCGATTCACGCGAGTCATAAAAGCAATTTGAAATTGGTTTTATCCATCCCATAATGCATTTCATGCAATCCATGTACCCTCTCAGACTTTCACTGAGAGACCTCAACCCCAACAAATGCAATACAGATGCATATAACTGGCACTCACAAGCCGCAATAACATTCCTAACACTGAGATAAAGATCCGAACTCAAACATACATTCTCGGAATAAAACTGTATACTACGGGGTAAAATCATAGACCACGAGGTAAAATCACAAACCACGGGGTAAAACCGCAAACCACGGGATAACACCAAACACTACGGGATAACGCCGAACACTACCGAAAAACACTGAACCAGCATATGCATATACAAAATCGAAGCATTAAACGCTTCATAACCACATATGATCACCTATCCATCTTGCCACATGCATGAATAAAATTAATTACAGTTCTATAAGCATAAAGCACGTATAGCCACGATGTTCCACATAACGACGCCACACAACCTAGCATCCGTTTACCCAAACGACCCGTCCACACACCTGGACAACCAACCACAACACCAAGCCTAGCCCGAAGGCTAACACAAAACCCATAAGACCTCGGTTTCAACAAACAACACCTTTTCCCAAAGAACGACAGGCCCAAACACGCCCTGTACCCCACGTAGAACAACACCACGCACCTAACCGTGCACCACACTCACATCTAATCAAGCACGTCACCCCGAGGACGACATCTAAACAAACACTCGTGTCCACAACATGAATCCCAAAGCCACAACACGACCAACCGAACCCCAAAAAGAATCCAACAGTCTTTTAATCGACTAATCCCATAATTAATCAATTGAATACCATTAGAAACGAATTGGAAACAAAGGAACCAACCACCAAACCACAAACACACAGCCCAGCACCTCAGTCGACTAACCCTACTCATCCATTCGATTGTAAACACACTAGAAGGGCCAAAAACCCAAATCAGAACCTTTTCAGTCGACTGACCTTCCAAGTCCAGTCGACTGACCTCCCAAAAATATGATCCAGTCGACTGACCTCCACGGTCTAGTCGATTGACCTTCCCCAGAAACTATTTTTGAGCTATGGTTTCAGCCTCCAAACCTCGAATCGAAGTCCTGAAACACCCCTCCAACATCCTCGTACATACTCACGCCCAAGCCTAACACCAAAGCCTCAAAAGAAACCCTCGAAACAAGATTTCATCCACCGAAAACGATGAAAAATGGTTTTAAACCAAAATTGGACCTTTGGAACAAAAGTCAATTTTTATACATTTCAAGATGGTAAAAACACGCACGATTACACGTAGCACCCTTATAAGACATGAGAGTCTAGGATTCTACCTCGATGAGTTAAAAACTCGACGCCTCGAACCACATGTCAAACTGAGCTTCACGAGTATAAAATTCTGTCTAGATGGATGCGTAGACGACCGTGCCAATAGCAAGGATCCACTGTACTGGATCGTTGAAAACTAATCCCCAGGCCCTCGAAAAGTTAGAGAGAAGGCAGAGAGAAAAATGAGAAAACTTAGCTGAGAAGTTTTGAAAATATCTAACGCCAGATATTTATCAACCACGAAAATATCTTTTTTTTTTGAATTTTTGAAATTCGCACTGCAACACCCAACGACCCCAGGAACCTGCCCCGCGTGCATATTTAAGCTTGATCATGCATCAAAATACATATAAACATGCTACAAATAAAACACTAAACGTGCATCGAAAAATGCCAAAAATTAAATCAGGTCAGGGTCTCACAACTCTACCCCCTTAAAGAAATTTCGTCCCCGAAATTCAACATAAGGTCAAAAGAAAATAAACTGTCGATCGCAATCGACACAGGCATACGAGATGGTCAGCCAAACCATTTATAGGATATAATCAAACAAGGTCAGGCATCCTAAACAACAGCCAACTATCTCTAAGACACGGGATCTACAACCCATCCCAACCTCACATCCTCACCAACTGTTATCTTAACACAGCACACCACCCACGGAGTCCATCACCTACTCCCAAACAGATGAAATGAAGAAAAATGGCTCCAAAGCCTGCATACTCAGAAAGTACCTCTGCTCTGTGGATACATTGCTGCATCATCAGGCACTATCGGCGCCCTAGATGAACTAGAAGCTATAAGTGCATAAGCTCGGGGCAATGTCGCTCTGGCCTGTCCGCTAGACCTCGGTGCTGTCGGCTGTCGTACCAACTGAACTGATGTACCCCCACCAGCCATCTAGAAAGTCTGAACTATAGGATACTGCTGTCGATCCTATATAAATGAACCCTCTGGTGTGCCTACTGTACTCGGTGCACTCTCTCTCTAAGGACAATTCCTACGAATATGTCCCGTCTGACCACATCTATAGCAAATCGGTAGCTCCCTCCCCTACGATTGATCTGGTATGGAACTCTGGGACTACCTCAACTGTGAATCCCGGTATTGCCTCGGCTGCGGGCAATCTGGCACACGATATCCCGGCTGTCCACACCGATAACATCTAACCTCCGTCTACTCTGGCCTCCCAGATGAAGCCACTGATGGTGCTGGTGCAGAGAACTGCTGTGGTAATCCAGATGGATGAAAACTAGTACCAGAGGACCTCTGCCTCTTGCTAGAATGCCCACATGTCTGCGCCTTTGTCCCACCCTGCGGTATCCTGGCCTCCCTCAAAACCCGAATCTTAGTCATAGTATTCTCAACCCTCGCTGCTGCCTCCACCAGCTCTGTGAACACACGAAGCCCCATTCCAGCCACACACTCCTTGATCGCCTGCCTCAAGCCCCGCTCAAACCTTATCGAATGCAACGCATCTGTGCTCACCAACTTCGGTGCAAATCGGGACAAGCACGTAAACATGGCCTCGTACTGCATAACATCCATCGCCCCCTGGGTGAGAGTGTAGAATTCTTCCCTGTATAAGTCCCTCTTTGATCCGAAAAGTATTACCCCAGAAAGACTCCCGTAAAGGCTACCCATGTGACCCCTATAGTATTATGGGCATACTTCCACCACTCGTGAGAAGCACCCCTCAGTTGGTAGGTAGCAAAAGAAACCCGCAACTCATCCTCCACAATCTGCAACGTGTCAAGGATCCGAGTCACCAGCTCCAACCACTCTGTCGCCACAATAGGATCAGGATCTCCAGCACAAGTAGGTGGATCCATGCGCCTGAACTCCCGCATCACTACTGTAGCTCTCACCTCAGGCACTCCCTCTCTATCTCTAACTGTCTCACCTCTAGCTGCCTCAACCAACTGCTGGATAGAACCAACCAGCGCATGTAGACATCGCGATTGCATCCCCAGCATCAGGGATAGGAACATCCCCTTGGCCAACACCACGGCCACGGCCTCGACCAAGGCCTCGCCCTCTCATCGCAGACATCGCGTCTATATGAAAGAAAATAGCACATAATATGCAACATATGAACACGAACCACATAAGCATGCTAACACATAGCCACATAGGTTCATGCTATACAAACCCCACATACCAAGGAGAATCGACAAGAATGGCGCGTCAATCTGGATAACCTACTTAGATTTTCTGCTAGAAATCACGTTTGCTAAACGCGTTTCTAAGTTGGCTCCCAAGTTTGTTAATCCAAATGCCCAAAGGCAGGACTAATCAATCCCACAGTTCAACCCCCATGCTCACATATACACAACATTCTCATGCTTAACATGCTAACACGTTCATGTTATCAAAGCATCTAAACACATGCAATCAAGCACACTCAATCAACCTCACACGGTGATGTAACCTCTTCCCACGGCTCTTAGGTATTCGAACCCAGAGTTCTGATACCATTCTGTCATGCCCCAAACTCTGGGACACGTGAAATGCCCATAAACAATCGAACATAACATCCAACCTGAGAATACACTCTCAATATAAATATACATGCATTGTATATAATTGCCAAAAGGCTTACATTACGCAGTTCTAACACTGAAAAATATGTAAACATACATGATACAAAAAGAACAAAAAGAAAGACTACAGATCTTCTGCCATTTCCTGCAACCCCAGATCAACCTGCGTGACCGGTACCTGAAAAATATTTCAAATTCCACACCGTGAGCCAAATCTCAGCAGAAACTAAACAAGCATGCAGTATAAGCTAAACATGCTAGGAAAACGAAGTATAGTTTTAGACTCTCTTTCAAGCCTTCAAAATGATTTTCACAAGAAAAAGTGAGGATAATAACCATGTTGGACACACAGGAGCCTCAAAAACGGTTTGAAAATGGTTTTCATATCGCGATTCACTCGAGTCATAAAAAAAATTTGAAATTGATTTTATCCGTCACATAATGCTTTTCATGCAATCTATGTACCCTTTCTGACTTTCATCGAGAGACCTCAACCCCAACAAATGCAATACAAATACATATAACCGGCGCTCACAAGCCGCAATAACATTCCTAACAATGAGAAAAAGATCCGACCTCAAACATACATTCTCGGGTTAAAACCGTACACTACGGGGTAAAACCATAGACCACGGGCTAAAACTGCAAATCACAGGGTAAAATTGCAAATCACAGGATAACACCGAACACTATGGGATAACACCAAACACTACGCGATAACACCAAATACTACGGGATAACACCGAACACTACGAGATAACGCCGAACCAGCATGTGCATATACAAAATCGAAGCCTTAAACGCTTCATAACCACACATCCATCTTGCCACATGCATGAATAAAACTAATAACAGTTCTATAAGCATAAAGCACGTATAGCCACGACATTTCACATAACGACACCACACAACCAGTCATCCATTTACCCAAATGACCTGTCCACACACCGGGACAACCAACCACAACACCCTCGGACATACTCACACCCTCGGACATACTCACACCCATAAGACCCCGGTTTCAACAACCAATACCTTTTCCCAAAGAACCACAGGCCCAAACACGCCCTATACCCCTCGTAGAACAACACAACGCACCTAACCATGCACCACACCCACATCTAATCAAGCACGTCACCCCGAGGATGGCATCTAAACAAACACTCGAGGCCATAACACGACCCCCAAAGCCACAACACGACAAACTGAACCCCAAAAAGAATCCAATAATATTTCAGTCGACTAATCCCATAATTAATCAATTGAATACCATTAGAAACCAATTGGAAACCAAGGAACCAACCACCAAACCACAAACACATAGCCCAGCACCTTAGTTAAACTGACCCCACTCATCCAGTTGACTGAAAACACACTAGAAGGGCCAAAAATCCAAACCAGAGCCTTTTCAGTTGACTGACCTTCTAGGTCCAGTCGACTGAACTCCCTAAAACATGATCCTGTCGACTGACCTCCATGGTTCAATCGACTGGCCTTCCTCAGAAACTATTTTTGAGCTACGGTTTCAGCCGCCAAACCTCGAATCGAAGTCCTGAAACACCCCTCCAACACCCTCGGACATACTCACACCCAAGCTTAACACTAAAACCTCGAAAGAAACCCTCAAAACACGATTCCATCCACCGAAAATGATAAAAAATGGTTTTAAACCAAAACCCAACCTTTGGAATAAAAGTCAATTTTTATACATTTCAAGACGGTAAAAAATCCTACCTCAAAGAGCTAAAAGCTTGATGCCACAAAATCCAACCTCGTCGGAATGAGAATCCGTCCGGATGGATGTGAAACCCACGTCGCCGACAATAAGGATTTGCTGTCCAGTCACGAAAAACTAAGCCCCAGGCCACCCGAAGGCTAGAGAGAAGGTAGAGAAAAGGAAAAGAGGAAGAGATTTGCTTTGAAAAGATATTTTTGATCTCAAAAAGATATTTGTTCTCTCTTATAGAAATTCGCACCCAGGACCCACCGCTCGAGCGAGGTCCCCACCGCTCGAGCGGACCCCTTATCGACATGGGCCCTGCCACACCACCGCTCGAGCGGACACCACTCCGAGCCACACTCTGCCACTACTCCGCTCGAGCGCACACCCACCGCTCCAGCGGTCATATCTCGGACCAACACTCTGCCACCAGCCCGCTCGAGCGAGCTCCCCACCGCTCGAGTGGTCGTCACTGGGAGATAAAACTGAAAAAGGCAACCATAACAGAACCCCCGCATGCTTAACACGTATAGCACCTATACAAAATATGCTGTTCTATAACACAAATATAAATCATACACCGAGAGATACATAAATGGAAAGAAACACATTAACGAATATATAAAGATCTCAAAAAGAGATGGATCCTGGTCTCACACTGGAGGTCTAGTAGACGGACTAGGAGGCTCAGATGAAACGAGATCGTGTTGCTAGTGGAGAGGATGCAGCAGGATGGGTTGTGGGATCAGACCAGAGTCTGAGATTGGCTAGGAGGTTATTTGTGCCAGAGTCATGCCGTGCGGATGTCTTACGTGAGTGTCATCATTCTCGCCTTGCAGTGCATCTTGGAGGAACGAAGATGTACCAGGACCTACGTCGTCAGTTTTGTTAGAAGGTAATGAAGAGGGATGTGATCCAGTTTATTTCTCGGTGCCTGACCTGTTAGAAGGTGAAAGTAGAACATCAGAGACCGGCAGAATTGCTACAGTCGTTGCCGATATCAGAGTGGAAGTGGGAGAATGTCATGATAGACTTTGTGTCGGGACTTCCGGGATTGGCTAAGGGACACGACACCGTATGGGTTGTGGTTAATAGGTTGATGAAGTCTGCACACTTTCTCCTCATTCGTGTGAAAGATTCAGTGGATAGACTGAGTCGGTTGTATGTCAGAGAGATAGTCCAGTTGCGTGTAGTGCCAGTGTCTATTGTTTCTGACAGAGACCCGCGCTTCACATCGCACTTTTGGCAGAGTCTGCAAGAGGCTTTGGGGATGAACTTGAAGTTCAATACTGCCTTTCACCCCCAGACGGATTGCCAGTTAAAGAGGACTATACAAATTTTGGAGGATATGCAGAGGGCTTGTGTCCTTGATTTCAGAGGTTCTTGGGAGGAACACCTACCTTTGGTAGAGTTTACATACAACAATAGCTATCAGTCTAGTATCGGGATGGCACCGTGTGAGGCATTGTATGGTAGACCGTGTAGATCGCCCGTGTGTTAGACAGATGTGGGAGAGACCACAGTCTTGGGACCCGACATGGTACGAAAGACGACAGAGAAGATTGCAGTGATTCACCAGCACCTTGCTATAGTGCAGAGCCGCCAGAAGAATTATGCAGATCAGAGGAGGCGACCATTAGAGCTTGCAGTGGGAGATCATGTGTTTTTTAAGGTCTCGCCATGTAGAGGTTTGATGAGGTTCGATTGTAGCGGGAAGCTATCACTGCGCTTTATTAGACCATTTGAGATCCTCGACAGGGTTGGAGAGGTCGCTTATCGTTTGGCTTTACCACCTCAGTTAGCATCTGTGCATAACGTATTCCACATTTCTATGCTTCAGAGGTACGAGCCTGATCTGTCACATGCGTCAGATTGGGTCGAACTGCGGGTTGATGAGGATGTCACTTATAAGGAGCACCCGGTAAAGATTTTGGATACCAAAGAGCATATGGTGTGAGGGAGAACAATTGCTTATGTTAAGGGCCTATGGCTTCATCATGGGGTTGAAGAAACGACATGGGAGCTTGAGTCTGGGATGCCCATACCTGTTTACCTCGTGACCTTGTTGCGAATTTCGGAGGAAAAATTCCTTAAGGAGGGGAGAGTTGTGAGACCCTGTTCCGTTTTTTTTGAGTTATATATATATTCGACATGCTCAATCGTGTTTATATATATTTTCATGCATGTTTGAGTTTAAATATTCATGCTGGGTTGGTTCCCGGGGTTGTTGGGAGTTACGGTTCAAATTTTAAAAAACATATATATATATATATATATATTTTAAAGGCCTATAAATATTTGGAGTTAGATATTTTCAAAAATATATTTTTAAAAGTTACTTCCTAAGTTTTTTCCTTTTTCTCTCTGCCTGCTCTCTAACTTTTTGGGGACCCGGGGATCGGTTTTTGACGGTCCAACAGCCGATCCTTGTTGTTGGCATCGTGGTCTACGCATTCATCAGGACAGAATTTTATTTCGACGAAGCTTGGTTTTGCACGTGGATTGAGACGTCAAGTTTTCAACTCACCAAGGTACGATTCTAGACTGTATAGATGTTTAAGGGTGCTTTATGTAATTATATGTTGTTTCACCGTTTAAAAATACATGAAAAGTGATTTTATGTTTCAAATCAGGTTTTTTGTTTAAAAACCATTTTTCACCATTTTTCTTCATTTTCGGTGGATGGAGGTATGTTTTGAGAGTTTTCTTTCAAGGTTTTGGTGTAAGGTGTGATACCCTGACCTATTTTCTTTTTCGACGTTTTTTGACGCGCGTTTGGCGTTTTCATTGTTGCATGTTTTTATATGTTTAGATGCATGATCGGGGTTAGATATGCATGCGGGGTAGGTTCTTGGGACCGTGGGGTGTTACGGTGCGAATTTTGAAAAAAATATATTTTGGAGACCTATAAATATCTGGAGTTTGATATTTTCAAAAAGATATTTTCTAAAACTTCTCCAACAAGCTTCCCATTTTCTCTCTGCCTTTTCTTTAAGTTCTCGGGGGCCCGGAGCTCAAATTTTGACGGTCCAACAGTAGATCCTTGGTATCGGCATCGAGGTATACGCATTCTTTCGGACGAAATTTTATTTTGGCGAAGCTCAGTTTTGCACGTGGTTCGAGATATTGAGTTTTTAACTCACCGAGGTAGAATTCTAGACTCTACTACTATATAAGGGTGTTACGTGTAAACGTGTGTGTTTTTAACGGCTAGATTGCTGTATATCTGGGTTTGTTTCAAAGTTGGGTTTTGGGTTTAAAATCGCTTTTTCGGTGGTTTTGGTGGATGGAATCAGGTGCCGAGTGTTTCTGTGGTGGTCTTGGTGTTAGGCCTGGTTGTGTGTATATCCAAGGGTGTTGGATGGGCATTTGGAGGCGTCGGATCGAGGTTTTGGAGGTTAAAAGCAGTGTTCAGAAACTATTCTTGCCACGGTTCAGTCGATTGGACCGAGATGTTCAGTCGACTGGATCATAGTTTTTCGGTTCGGTCGACTGGACAGTGTGTTTGGGCGTTCTGGGCTTTTCCAGTATGTTTTTTAGTCGACTTGGGGTTGGGTCCAGTCGACTGAGGTTTTGGGCTGTGTTGGTGGTTCGGTGGTTGGGTTTTGGTTTCCAATTGGTGTCCTTTGGTATTCAATTGATTAATTTATGGGAATTAGTTGAGTCAAATACCTTTAGATCCCTTTTGGGGTTCGGTTGGTTGTGTGGTGGTTACGGGGGTCGTGTCGTGGTCTCGGGTGTGTGTTTGAGTGTCGTCCTCAGGGGTGACGTGCATGGTAGATGCGGCTTGTTGTGGCACGTTCACGTGCTAGGTGGTTTGTGCACCGTTAGGTGCGGGGTGTGTGGGTCCGTCGTCTGTTTTAGAGGTAAGGTTCTGGTGAGAATCGTTCTGTGGGAGGTTCAAGTGTTGGCCTCCGAGTTAGATGTCAGTTTTCTGTATCGTTGGTTGTCCCGGTGTGTGGACGGGTCCCGGTGTGTGGACAGGTTATTCGGGTAGTGGATGACGATTTGTGGCATGTGATGTCGTGTTGGGTTATGTAGCGTCTTTATGTGAAACGTCATGGTTATATATATGCTTTTGTGCTTATAGAACTGTGAAACATAGTGATAGTACGTGGTTTTATGCATTTAAAATCCTAATTAGGTTATGCATATGTATAGTATGGGATAGATGAACATGCAGTTCTGTGGAGGTTAGCTCTGGCTGACAGTGTATTATGAGGGGCTGCGACAGTCCTTCGGTAAAAGCCCGAGAATGTGTTAGTTGGGGCTGCGGTAGTCCTTAGGTGAAATCCTAAGAAATGTGTTAGATGGGGTTGAGATCCTGCGGTGAAAGCCCGTAAAACGTATTAGTTGGGACGGTGGTCCTTCGGTGAAAACCCGAGAAGTGTTCTAGTTGGGACAGGGGTCTTTCGGTGTGAGCCCGAGAAATCTATGTGTTGGGTGCATGTCACCGTGTTATGTAGAATTGTGGTTACGGCGGGTGAGAGCCGGTTACATGTGTTGCATGGGTGGTGTGCGTTATATGTATTGCACGGGTTGCGTGCGTTGAGTGGGTTACACGGGTTGCGTGCGTTGTGGGCGTGTGTTACACGGGTTACGTGCGTTACATTATTGGGGGCTGCGGTCCTTCGGTGAAAGTCCGAGAAGATGCATGTATTGCATGAAATACATTGTGGGGCGGATAGACTAGTTTTCAACTATTTTTAAGAGTCGCGTGGATCGCGATCTAAAAACCCTTTTTAACTATTTTTAGGGCTCCTGTGAGTGAGTCAAAAACATGGTTTATATCCTTACTTTCCCGTTTGCATGTGAAAATGGTTTTAAAGGCTTGAAAGAGAGTCTAAAACTACACCTCATTTTCCAAGCATGTTTAGCTTATGCTTCATGCCTGTCTAGTTTTTGATAAGTTTTGGCTCACGGTGTGGGATTTGATTTTTTTCAGGTACCAATCACGCTAGTTGATCTAGAGGTGCTGGAGAGGCGGAAGAGTTATAGTCTTCCTTTTTATTCTTTCTGTATCATGTATGTTTACATATTTTCTGGCGTTAGAGCCGTGTAATGTAAGTCGTTTGGCGATTATATACAATGCATGTATGATTTAATTTGAGAGTATGTTCTCGGGTTGGGTTTTTTCTGGTTGTTGAGGGTGTTTCACGTGGCCCGGAGTTTGGGGCGTGATAGCTTGGTATCAGAGCTCTAGGTTCGAATATCTAAGAGCCGTGGGAAGAGGTTGCATCCCCATGTGAGGTTGATTGCATGTGCTTGATTGCATGTATTTAGATGCTTTGATAACATGTATATGTTAACATGTTAAGCATGAGAATGATGTGTATATGTGAGTATGGGGGTTGAACTGTGGGATTGATTAGTCCTGCCATAGGGCGTTTGGATTAACAAACTTAGGAGCCAAATTAAAAACACGTTTAGCTAACGTGATTTCTAGCAGGAAATCTGAGTAGGTTATCCAGATTGACGCGTCATTCTTGTTGGTTCTCCTCGGTATGTGGGGTTTGTTTAGTATGAATATATGTACTTATGTGTTAGCATGCTTATGCAATTTATGCTATATGTTGCATCTTATGCATGGTTTTTCTTTCATATAGACCCGATGTCTGCGAGTAGAGGATGAGGCCATGGTCAAGGCCGTGGCTGTGGTGGCCAAGGTGATGTGCTTATCCCTGATGCTGGGGATGCAAATGCTCCCCTGGGACCAATGGGCACGGCGGAGTTGTTGCGTGAGTTGGTTGGTTCTATCCAGGAGTTGGTTAGAGGTGAGATTGTTATAGAGGGAGAGAGGGTGCTTGAGACGAGAGCTACTGTGGCGATGCGGGAGTTTATGGGCATGGATCCACCTACCTTTGTCGGAGATCTTGATCCCATTGTGGTGACGGAGTGGCTGGAGTTGGTGATGCGAATCCTTAACACACTACAGATTGTAGAGGATGAGTTGCGGGTTTCCTTTGCTACTTTTCAGCTGAGGGGTGCTGCTCATGCTTGGTGAAAATATGCCAGGACCATGGTGGGAGGTACTTGGGCAGCCTTTGCAGGAGTGTTTCTGGAGAAATACTTCCCGGCTTCAAGGAGAGATTTGTACAGGGAGGAGTTCTACACTCTTACCCAGGGGGTGATGGACGTTATGCAGTATAAGGCCAGGTTCACATGCTTGTCTCAGTTTTCTCTAGAGTTGGTGAGCACAGACGAGCTGCGTTCGATGAGGTTTGAGCGGGCCTTGAGGCCAATGATTAGGGAGCGTGTGGTTGCATTGGGACTTCGAGTGTTCACGGAGCTGGTGGAGGCAGCAGCGAGAGTGGAGAACACTATGACAGAGATTAAATCTTCTAGGGAGGCCAGGACATCACAGGGCGAAACGGAGGCACAAACAGCTGGGCGTTCCAACAAGAGGCAGAGGTCTTCTAGTACTAGCTTTCATCCATCTGGATTACCCCAGTAGTTTTCAGTACCAGCACCATCAGTGGCTTCATCTTGGAGCCCAGAGCAATACGAGTTATGTTGCTTCTGGTGCAAATAGCCCAGGCATCGTGTGATGGATTACCCTCAGCGGAAGTAGTCCTAGGGTTCGGTATCGGTTCATTCATAGTCACAGGGGAGAGAGTAGTTATGATATGAGTGTGGCTAGCCAGGGCATATTGTCTGGAACTGTCCCCAAAGAGAGGGTGCACCGAGTACAGTTGGCACACTAGAGGGTTCGTATGTGCAGGTGCGACAGTAGTATCCTGCAGTTTAGACTTCCTGAATGGCAGGTGGGAGTACATTAGTTCAATTGGTACGGCAGCCGACAGTGCCGAGTTATGGTGGACTAGGTAGAGCGACATTGCCCCGAGCGTATGCACTAATAGCTCCTAGTGCTTTGAGGGCACCGATTGTGCCAGATGATGTAGATATGCCTTTAGTGAGCAGAGGTACTTTCTGAGTGTGCCAATTTTGGGTCAGATTCTTCATTGTATCTGTTTGGGAGTTGGTTATGGACTCCGTAGGCGATGTGCAGTGTTGAGGCATCGATTGGTGAGGTTGTGAGGTTGGGATGGGTTGTATATCCCGTGTCTTTGAGATAGTTGGCCATTGTTTAGGATGCCTGATCTTGTTTGACTATATCTTAGGAATGGTTTAGCTGACCATCTCGTGTGCATGTGTCGATTGCGATCGATGGTTTGTTATTTTGGGCCTTATATTGAATTTCGGGGGTAAAATTCCTTTAAGGGAGGTAGAGTTGTGAGACCCTGATCCGTTTTCTTTTTCGGCGTTTTTTGACTCGCATTTGGTGTTTTCATCGCTGTATGTTTTTACGTGTTTAGATGCATGATCAGGGTTAGATATGCATACGGGGCAGGTTCCTGGGGCCGTGGGGTGTTACGACGAGATTTTAAAAAAAAGATATTTTAGAGGCCTATAAATATCTGGAGTTAGATATTTTCAAAAAGATATTTTTCAAAACTTCTCCAACAAGCTTCCCGTTTTCTCTCTGCCTTCTCTCTAAGTTCTCGGGGACCCGGGGCTCAATTTTTGACGATCTAACAGCGGATCCTTGGTATCGACATCAAGGTATATGCATTCATCCTGATGAAATTTCATTTCGGCGAAGCTCGATTTTGCACGTGATTTGAGGCGTCGAGTTTTTAACTCACCGAGGTAGAATTCTAGACCCTACTACTGTATAAGGGTGCTACATGTAAACGTGTGTGTTTTTAACGGCTAAATTGCTGTAGATCTGGGTTTGTTTTAAAGTTAGATTTTGGGTTTAAATTCGGTTTTTTGGCAGTTTCGGTGGATGGAATCGGGTGCCGAGTGTTGCTGTGGTGGTCTTGGTGTTAGGCCTGGTTGTGTGTATGTTCAAGGGTGTTTGATGGGTGTTTGGAGGCGTCGGATCGAGGTTTTGGAGGCTGAAAATAGTGTTCAGAAACTGTTCTCACCTCGGTTTAGTCGACTGGACTGAGACGTTCGATCAACTAGATCATAGTTTTTGGGTTCGATCGACTGGACCGTGGGGTTCGGTCGATTGGACATTGTGTTTGGGCGTTTTGGGCTTTTCAAGTGTGTTTTTCAGTCGACTGGGGGTTGGGTCCAGTCGACTGAGGTTCTGGGCTGTGTGTTGGTGGTTCGGTGGTTGGGTTTTGGTTTCCAATTGGTGTCCTTTGGTAATCAATTGATTAATTTATGGGAATTAGTTGATTCAAATACCTTGGGATCCCTTTTGGGGTTTGGTTGGTTGTGTGGTGGTTACGGGGGTCGTGTCGTGGTCTCGGGTGTGTGTTTGAGTGTTGTCCTCGGGGATGACATGCATGGTAGATGCGGCTTGTTGTGGCACGGTTTTGTGTTAGGCGGTTTGTGCACCATTGGGTACGGGGTGTGTGGGTCTGTCATTTGTTTTAGAGGTGAGGTTCTGGTGAGAATCGTTCTGTGGGAGGTTCAGGTGTTGGCCGCCAGGTTAGATGTGTGTTTTCTGTATCGTTGGTTATCCCGATGTGTGGACGGGTCCCGGTGTGTGGATGGGATGTTCGGATAGCGGATGACGGTTTGTGGCATGTGATGTCGTGTTGGGTTATGTGGCGTCTTTATCTGGAACGTCGTGGTTATATATATGCTTTTGTGCTTATAGAACTGTGAAATGTAGTGATAGTACGCGGTTTTATGCATTTAAAATCCTAATTAGGTTATGCATATGTATATTGTATGGGATAGATGAACATGCGGTTCTGTGGAGGTTAGCTCTGGCTGACGGTGTTTTATGTGGGGCTGCGGGAGTCCTTTAGTGAAAGCCCGAGAATGTGTTAGTTGGGGCTACGGTAATCCTTCGGTGAAAGCCCGAGAAATGTGTTAGATGGGGTTGAGATCCTGCGGTGAAAGCCCGTGAAAATTATTAGTTGGGACGGTGGTCCTTCGGTGAAAGCTCGAGAAGTTTTCTATTTGGAACAGGGGTCCTTCGGTGTGAGCCCGAGAAATCTGTGTGTTGGGTGCGTGTCACCGTGTTATGTAGAATTGTGGTTACGGCGGGTGAGGGCCAGTTACATATGTTGCACGGGTGGTGTGCGTCGAGTGGGTTGCGTCGAGTGGGTTGGACGGGTTGCGTGCATTGTGGGTGTGTGTTGCGCGGGTTGTGTGCGTTACATTAGTGGGGGCTGCGGTCCTTCGGTGAAAGTCCAAAAAGATGCATGTATTGAATGAAATACATTGTGGGACGGATAGACCAGTTTTCAACTATTTTTAAGAGTCGCGTGGATCGCGATCTAAAAATTCTTTTTCAACTGTTTTCAGGGCTCCTGTGAGTGAGTCAAAATCATGGTTTGTATCCTCGCTTACCCGTTTGCATGTGAAAATAGTTTTAAAGGCTTGAAAGAGAGTCTAAAACTACACCTCGTTTTTCTAGCATGTTTAGCTTATACTGCATGCCTGTCTAGTTTCTGCTGAGTTTTGGCTCATGGTGTGGGATTTGATTTTCTTTAGGTACCAGTCACGCTAGTTGATCTGGAGGTGCTGGAGAGGCGGAAGAGTTATAGTCTTCCTTTTTGTTCTTTCTGTATCATGTATGTTTACATGTTTTTTGGTGTTGGAGCTGTGTAATGTAAGCCGTTTGGCGATTATATACAATGCATGTATGGTTTAATTTGAGAGTATGTTCTCGGGTTGGGTTTTATCTTGTTGTTGTGGGTGTTTCACGTGGCCTGGAGTTTTGGGCGTGACATAAGGCTAGGGCATGTGGACGTCCAAGGGTGTTTGATGAGCGTTTGGAGGTTTGATTTAAGGTTTGGAGGAAAAATCATGGCTTAAAAACATTTTCTGGGCAGGATCAGTTGACTGGATCATAAGTTCAATCGACTGGATCATCATTTTGGGAGTTCAGTCGACTGGACCTGGGAGGTTAGTCGACTGAAATTGCTTCTGTTTTGATTCCCTTTTTCCAGAGAGTTTTTCAGTCGACTGGAGGCTTGGGTCTAGTCGACTAGGGTCCTGTGTGGGCATTTGGTGTTTCTTTTGGGAAGAAAGGTTGGGTTCCTTTGGGGAAAAAGGTTCTGTTTTTGAGAAAAATGTGTTTTATTGAAGGTTTGGAGCTAGCCTGTGAGGTTGAATCTCAACTTCTAAAACGTTTTGATGAAAATCATGTTTTTACATGTTTTGTTTGATCTCCATGGTTAATGGATTGGATCTTTTTTTATACATGTGTTATATAAATTGTTTTACTGGTGGGTTTTTAAATGTTCTCCATAGATGTACCATAACAGTGTATGATTTGAGTTGGGCTTCTATTGCTCCTTGGTGGAAATCCAAAAATGTGCGCAAAGTGGGTTCACTATGGTCCCTCGGGTTAATTCCCGTAAACGTGGTTTGGTTGTGCTTCATCCATTGATCGTGGTAATCTGTAAGGAAGCAGGTTGCCCCATGAGTGGCTTTATTGTTGTAACTCCGTATAGAACTTGTAATTACCTAACAGACCTTAAGTGGTTCAGGACTAGGGTAGCGGGCAGGAGTCTATAGTTGTTACCTTTGTTTGTGTGGCAGAGTTGGTACATAGGATCTCATTTTACATCTTTCTCCTTGGCTGAGTGGCCTGACTAGAGCTTACTGTTTTATTACAGCTTTCCCTTAACTGTGGCATGATATCTGTTAGGATGATATGCATAGTTTAAAGGATGAAAACATGTGGTTTTGGAAGGAAAACCTTTTTGCTCCTGTGATTGAGTCTGTATGCTTATAATTACATAGCCTGCTTTACGGCTTTACTGTCTTTTTCTATTGGGCTTCGGCTCACGGTGTAGTTTTTGTTGAAAACCATTTTCAGGTGATCATGTAGAGTTGACCTAGATGCTTGAGATGATGGAGGACTCGCAGTAGTTTCCTATTTTGAGACATGTACTTTTACATATGATGTCTGTTCTAGAAGGCGAGTTTTGTACGCCTTAAGGTGATATACTTATTCATGTATGAGACTGCATGTTTAATGTTTATGAGAGCAAATATTGGGGATCTTTTATCCAAATGTTGTATGTATTGATTTCAACTGCAAAATCTTATTTTCATAAACAATTTTATTTCGGAGGGCTTTCGCGTGACCCTAGTGTTTGGGGCGTGACACGAAAGGGAGTCATGTTCATGTGAAGTGAGCCCTGTGAGTTGGCGTTCCAAGAGTTAAAGAAGAGATTGACCTTTGCACCAGTGTTGATTATTTCAAAACGAGGTTTAGGGTATGCAGTGTATTGCGATGCGTCACAGGATGGTTTAGGTTGTGTTATGATGCAAGGAGGTAAGGTTGTGGCTTACCAATCTCGGCAGTTGAAGGCTCATGAGAAGAACTATCTGACAGATGATTTGGAGTTGGCAACCGTGGTCTTTGCCTTCAAGACATGGTGACACTATCTTTATGGTGAGCACTTTGAGGTTTTCTCCAATCACAAGAGTTTGAAATACTTATTTTCGTAGAAAGACCTGAATCTATGCCAACGAAGGTGGATGGAGTTATTGGAAGATTATGACTTTGACTTGCAGTACCATCTGGGGAAGGCCAATGTTGTGGCCGACGCTCTCAGTAGGAGATCTTATGGTTCGTTAGCTTCCTTAGCTATACAAGAATGGGACATGCTTGGAGAAGTTGATGAGTTTGATCTGTGTCTCGGGGATACAAGGAGAGGTGCGACTTTATTTTCTGTAGCTTTACAACCTACATTGGTTACACGTGTGCTAGAGGCCCAACAGACAGATCAGGAGACCCAGATGTTACGAGACCGTATTGCCAGTGGAAAGGACACATCAGGTTGGGTTATGAGCTCATATTAGAGTTTGAGATTGGTATGGAGATTGTTTGTACCAGAGTCGTGTCGTTCCGACGTGCTATATGATTTTCATCATTCTCGTCTTGCAGTGCATGCAGGAGGCACTAAGATGTATCACGATCTGCATCGTCAATTCTGGTGGAAAGGAATGAAAAGGGATGTGATTTAGTTCATTTTTCGATGCCTTACTTGTCAGCAAGTAAAGGCGAAACATCAAAAACTAGTAGGAGTGTTACAGCTGTTGCCGATATCAGAATGGAAGTAGGAGAACGTCACGATGGACTTTGTATCAAGACTTCCTAGATCGCCGAAGGAACACGATGCTATTTAGGTTGTGGTTGATAGATTGACGAAGTCTGTACACTTTCTTCCCATTCGCGTGAAGGATTCTGTGGACAAATTGGGTAGGTTGTATGTCCGCGAGATAGTTCGGCTACACGGAGTACCCGTGTCTATTGCTTCTGATCGAGACCCACACTTTACATCGCTCTTTTGGTAGAGTCTTCAGGTGGCTTTAGGGACGAGCCTGACATTCAGCACTGCTTTCCACCCATAGACGGATGGCCAGTCCGAGAGGGCCATATAGATTTTAGAGGATATGTTGAGAGCCTGTGTACTTGATTTTGGAGGTTCTTGGAAAAATCATCTATCGTTAGCAGAGTTTGCATACAACAACAGTTATCAGTCCAGTATTCGGATGGCACCGTATGAGGCTTTGTATGATAGGCCGTGTAGGTCACCGGTGTGTTGGATAGTTGTGGGAGAGACCACAGTTTTGGGCCCCCACTTGGTGCGGGAGACGACAGAGAAGATCGTTGTGATTCGTCAATGTTTAGTGACAGCTCAGAGTTGCCAGAAGAGCTATGCTGATTAGAGGAGAAGACCATTGGAGTTTGAGGTAGGGGACTGCATGTTTTTGAAAGTCTCGTCACGTAGAGGTTTGATGAGGTTCAGCCATAGCGGAAAGCCATCACCACGTTTTGTTGGATTGTTTGAGATCCTTGAAAGGATTAGGGAGGTAGCATACCATCTGGGATTACCACCTCAGTTGCCGTCTGTGCACAACGTATTTTACGTTTTCATGCTTCGAAAGTATGAGCCTGACCCGTCACATGTTCTAGATTGAGCTGAGTTGCAGGTGGATGAGGATGTTACTTATGAGAAGCGACCTGTGAAGATCCTGGATACGAAGGAGTAAGTGTTGAGAGGGAGGACCATTACTTTTGTCAAGGTTCTATGGCTTCATCACGGGGTTGAGGAAGCGACGAGAGAGCTTGAGTCTGGGGTTTGTGCTAAATATCCAGAGTTGTTTGCCTTGTAACCTTGTAGCGAATTTCGGGGGCAAAATTCCTTAAGGGGGGAGAGTTGTGAGACCCAGTTTCGTTTCTTTTTCGTTATATATATATATGCGACGTGTTAGTTTTGCTCAATTATAGTTGAACAGCAGGTTATATGTGTTTTTATAGTTATATATATGATAGGTTGTTTGTCCTCAAACATTTTCGATTTCATTTGGTTGGTGACAGTAGCATTTCAGTCTACTGAGGGGGTGAATCTAGTCGACTGGATGTTCTGGGTGGTGTTTCAGTTGACTGAGGTTGGAGGTTCAGTCAACTGAACCGAGGCGGTGATGAGTTTTTAGGTTTTCCAGTAACTTTTTAGTCAACTGACTTGGTGGGTTCAGTCGATTGAGTTCCTGTACGGAGCTGAGAGTATAAATACCAACCTTATGTTTGATATTTTCAAAACCTAGCTTCATGAGTAAGTTTTCTTTTTCTCTACCTTCTCTCTAGATTTTTGGGGGCCCGAGGCTTGGTTTTTGATGATCAGTTAGTGGATTCTTACTATCCACGCTGTAGGCTTCGCATATATCCAGAAGGATTCTCGTTTCAACGAAGTTCAATTATCGAGGCGTCGAGTTTTTGACTCATCGAGGTAGGATCCTAGACTATGTTGTCGTTAAAGGGTGTTATTTGTAGTTAAACTCTTTTTTACCGATTAAAAATGGTTTAAATGTTCTATTTCATGTTTAAACCTTGTTTGTTCGGATAAAAAGCATGTATTGCGCTTTTTCTTAGTTTTTACATGTTATGGACGTGTGGATGTTCGTGGTTTTCAAAAAGGTAGTTTTGAAAATGGAGAATTTATGAAAATCTTGAAAATCGTGTTTTGGAGGTTTGGAGTTAACCCTTGGGGTTGAGTCTCAGATTTTAAACGTTTTGATAAAACGGTGGAAACTTTTTTTTGAAAATATTTTGATTGATCTCCATGTTTGATGGATGATGTGGTGGTTGGCCATTAGATCTTTATGCGTGTTTAATGTATAATTGTGGAAATATTTTTGTAGTCGAGCTACGAGTTGGTTTTTAAATGATTCTATAGATGTGCCAGGATAGCGGGTGTATTGGGCATGAGTTGTTCCTCGGTAGAAGTTCGAAAACGTGCGCAGAGTAGGTGCTTCGTGCTTTCGGGTTAATCCCCGTAAACGAAGTGGTGGGTGCTTTGTACCCTTAGGTTTCGAGCCCGTAAATTAAGTGGTTTACGTTGTTATGACTCCGTATAGAACTTGTCACTACCTAACAAGTCTTAAATGATTCAGAGGTCGGTAATGGATAGGAGCCTATAGTTGTTACCTCTGTCCCTAATGTGACGGGGTCGGTACATAGGAATCACTTTTCTAGGTTGTATGATCCAAGTGGAAAAATAACATTTGTTACTGCTTTTCTTTAACAGATAAACGTTGTTTGCATTATTTGAAATGCTTGATTTTGAGGATGAAAAACCGTTTTGAGGCTCATGTGGTTGAATCAACTTTATACTATATGATTGCATATCCTGCTTTACTGCATTATAGTCTGTTTCTATTAGGATTTGGCTCACGTAGTGGGATTTCTTAAAACATTTTTCAAGTGTTAATGATAACGTGGAGTTGATCTAGTGGTGCCCGTTGTGGCGGAATGCTTTATATAGTTTTTCCTTTTTGTTATAAAAACTTGTATTCCTACATTGTTGCCCGTCTCTGAGGGCGGGTTTGTAAGCCTTGAGACGATCTATTATGCATGTATGAAAAAGTATGTATGTTGTACCGAGAGGCAAAACTAGGGTACTCTTTTTAATTCCAATTGCTGTATTTTGGTTATTGTTTTACCAGTAAGACTTATCATTTTATAAATGGTTGTTTGGTGGGCTTTTCACGTGACCCTGGATTTTGGGGCGTGACAAGGTATACTTGGGTATTATTTCTTGCGTCAAAAGATGAAGTATGTCATGTATTCGCCAAACTTTGTAGGAAAATTCAAAATGAAAAGGGATTTTCTATTCTACACATTCATAGTGATAGAGAGGGAGAATTTAAAAATAAAGCTATTGAAGATTTTTGTGATCAAAATAGAATTTCTCACAATTTTTCAGCTCCTCGAACTCCTCAACAAAATGGGGTTGTTGAAAGAAAAAATAGATCATTATAGGAAATGGCTCGAACCATGCTAAATGAACACAAAATTCGTAAGAATTTTTAGGCCGAGGTAGTAAATACTGCTTGTTATGTATTGAACCGAATTTTTATAAGATATCATTTAAACAAAACTCCTTATGAACTATAGAATGGTAGAAAGCTCAACATTTTTTATTTTCATATTTTTTGATGTAAATATTTTATTTTAAATAACAAAGACGATTTGGGAAAATTTGAGTCAAAATCTAATGAAGGAATTTTTCTCTGGTATGCTACAAATAGTAAAGCTTATAGAGTCTACAACAAGAGAACTATGACATTAATTGAATCCATTCATTTAACTTTTGATGAGGCAAACCCTTTCTCTTTCAAGATTCCAAATGATGATGATCTAGATATTAACGAGGGAATGGAAGAACTGCAAATTAAGGAGGACAAAGGCAAAAGTATCGAGATTTATAAGCCTAAAGATTAAGATCAAAATGACCATGAAGAACTACCAAAGGAATGAAAGACAGTAAAAGGCCATCCTATGGATCAAATCATAGGTGAACCTACACAAGGGGTAACAACTCGATCTTTCTTCAAAAATATATGTGATCATCTTGCTTTTTGTTCACAAGAAGAACCTAAATACATAGATGATGCACTAGAAGATGAATCTTGGATAATAGCCATGCAAGAAGAATTGAACCAATTCAAAAGAAATAAAATTTGGAGTTTAGTTCCTAGACCTAAAAATCATACGACAATTAGAACTAAATGGGTATATAGAAATAAAAAAGATAAAAATGACATTATTGTCCATAACAAGGCTAGGATATTTGCACAAGGTTATAATCAAGAAGGAGGAATAGACTTTGATGAAACCTATGCACTAATAGCTATGATGGAAGCCATTTGCATGTTACTTGCATATGCATCCCATAGGAACTTTAAACTTTTTCAAATAGATGTAAAAAGTGCTTTTCTAAATGATTTTATAAATGAGAAAGTTTATGTTGAACAACCACCAGGATTTGAAGATTATCACTATTCAAATCATGTGTTTAAACTAACAAAAGCTTTGTATGTATTAAAGCAAACTCCTCGAGCTTGGTATGAAAGATTAAATAGCATTTTATTATATAATGGATTTACAAGAGGAAAGATTGATACAATATTATTTATCAAAATAAACAATGAAGATAAGCTTATCGTGCAAATATATGTGGATAATATTATTTTTGGTGCTACTATCAAAAAATTGTGCAAGGATTTTTCTTTGTGCATGCTAAAAGAATTCGAAATGAGTATGATGGGCGAGCTCACATTTTTCCTCAAGCTTCAAATCAAACAAGCGAAGAATAGGACATTTGTCAACCAATCAAAGTACGTACAGGAATTTCCCAAACGCTTCAATATGGAAGACGAAAAGGTTTTGGGAACTCCAATGAGTCCCTCAACCAAACTTGATAAAGACGAGCAAGGAAGACTGATACACACTAAGCTCTACCAAGGTATGATTAGTAGCCTATTATATTTAACTACAAGTAGACCTGATATAATGTTCAATGTGTGTATGTGTGCTCGATATCAAGTATGTCCAAAAGAATCACACTTAATTGCAGTAAAAAGAATCCTAAGATATTTAATTGGCACCATAGATATAGGCTTATGGTATCCCAAGTTCACTTCCTTTGAAATGGTCAGTTATTCAGATGCAGATTTTGTCGGGTGTACAATTGATCGCAAAAGTACTAGTAGAACCTGTCATTTCCTAGGAAAGTCACTTGTTTCATGGTTTTCCAAGAAACACAATTCTATCACCTTATCTATCGTCGAAATCGAATATGTGGCTACGGGTAGTTTTTGTGCACAAATCTTATATATGAAACAACAACTTCAAGATTTTAAATTGAATTATGATGTTATGCCAATCAAATGTAATAATACAAGTGCAATAAATATATCTAAAAATTCTATATTGCATTCACGAACCAGACACATAGAGATAAGACATCATTTTATTTGTGATCATGTACAAAAAGGTTATATGTTTTTAGAATTTGTATGCACTAGTGAACAATGGGCAGATATTTTTACTAAACCACTTAATGAGGATCGATTTATCTTAATCTAAAGAGAATTAGGCTTATTACATATTCGGGATGTGGTGTGAATATCGTTTCCTCTTAATTTTAAAAGATTAAAAACTGTTCTATTTTCTAGCAGAAGAACCTCAGTCGACTAAGGCCTCATGGTCAGTCGACTGACCTATCTCGGGAACAAACTGCATAAAAGCCTCAACATCTTAGTTAACTGACTTGCCCTATTCAATCAACTGAACTCTCGGGAATTTTAAACCCTAGAATGCCGAACCATAAATCAGGTGCTATCTTTTCATTTTCCACTCTTGGCTTCTCTCTCCTCTCTCTCGGTTTCACTTGGTTTTTTCCAAAACAGTTTCTACTTCATCCAAATCCCTCACCCATCATTCTAAACCTCTCAATCCGTTCTTTCCACCTCTCCATTCTCACAATGGCTCCTAGAACTAGAGGAGGAAAAAGGAAATCAATCGCACGGGAGGACACTATGAATGAAAACGATAAATAGTTCTTCATGGGACGGGCCAAAACACTTTACAAAACACATGCTCGGTCGCTTAAACCAATCTTCGGTAAGTTCTTCGATATGCGCTTCGTTGATCTTCATTTTTCGAATGTGTGCCAACTCCTCACTCGAATTGAATGGGGTCCATATGTATTTTATCAACCTAAAGGAGTTTTTCCTCTACATACTCATCTCTTTTATGCAAATCTTACGAAAGAGGATAAACCCCATGTTAATGATCCATACACTCATCTTTCCACATACCTATTTGGAAAAGAATATCTATTTACCGATCGAGACATTGCCCAACTTTTTAACATTGGTCGTGGTGATTTTGTTTGTCCCAAATCCGCCACAAATTGGATCATGGAACGAGACTTCACTTCCCAAACCTTTTTGCCGATGGTTATGAATGAACCGATCATCAACTTCGCCCTCACTCCTCAATATTCCCAACTTACTCTTGAGGCCAAAATTTTACATCTTATCATCACTTATAATATTTTGCTGTTAGGGTTGGTATACTGAAAATCATATTCTTAATAATTAATTTTATTTTAATAAAATTAATTTTTTATTTTATGAGAATCATTATGAGCAATGTATATGTATCATTTCTTTAATATTATGCATGAATGTCCGATATTATGTATAGTATTTAATCTAGTGTGTAGAATACGACTTGCACACAGAAGATCAGATTTTAGGTTATTTCAGAATTTAAGTTTTATGTTCACAGTTTAGATAGAAACGGGCATACCATCAGTATGACTGTAGTACATAATTTTAGTAGGCCTATCTTGGTTACGGAAAATAGATAATAGTGTCGTCTATTGTTCCGACTCTTTCTGCTAGTACACTTTATGTGTATTGAACGGGACATTTGGGATAATTAATTTTATACTGACTATGTAAATTAATTCACACTCCAATGTTATTATAAATAGTATTTATCTTCTTAATTTTGAAAAAATTATTAATTTGCGTATATTTAATATTTGTTGTTTTGGTTCATTAAAAGGTGCGATCTTATATGGGTCTATATTCCCAGTAAGTTAGATAGCGGTATTATTTATATGGCAAATATTAATTATTGATGGAATCTACGTTCCGAAAGATCGGGATTGACGATACCCCCTTAAGGAAACTAATACGTTTAGACCAGGCCAAACTCTGCAGGTGGATTTGATTATTCGGCTGTCAAATAAGTTAAGCCGAAGGGCTTAAGAAATATAAGATACCGATTAAATTAAATTGTCAGTAATTAAATTTAATTGGCGAGTATTGAAATCTCAACATGAGGAGAAATGGTAAGCATTTAATTACATGAGCTCAATGCTATATGGTCTTGAGATTATAGGTCAGAGTGCAATTATAGTTCTTTAGTGATGTGAATTGTAATTCAGTATTTTATGAAAATTAAAAAAACTGCTGTGAGATTTGCTTTATTGTAAAAATCGCTGATACGTGTCTGTGTATCACTAAAAATCTTACTCATAATTACTCCCCAGGTCCCTACTGTAGCCCTATAAATATGCACGTAGACTGAACCAGTTTCATAACTTGTCTTCTAAGACTAAAGCTGTCCAGGTTCTGCTGGTACGAGTTCTCGGAGAATTATAGCGCATACTATATCCAAAATCGCGTAAGGGAATACAGTAGAAGATCTGACAAGAGCTTCAACTTAAATTCAAATCATAGTTGAAGATTTAACCAATAAAAATATATTTTTCTAAATTTACTTCAGATGCACAGGTTTTATTTTGATCGTTCGTCATCAAAAATTTTATCTGAAGTCCGTTTTGAAGTTTTCCCGTCCAGTTAATTCTCTGCACCAGCACCATTAATGGCTTCATCTCGGAGGCCAGAGCGGAGGGAGGTTAGATGTTATCGGTGTGGACAGGCGGGACATCGTGTGCCAGATTACTCGCAGCCGAGGCAATACTGGGATCCACAGTTGAGGCAGTCCTAGAGTTTCGTACCGGGACATATTCGTAGGAACTGTCCCTAGAGAGAGAGTGCACCGAGTATAGTGGGCACACCAGAGGGTTCATTTGTGTAGGATCAACAGCAGTATCCTACAGTTCAGACTTTTCAGATGGCAGGTGGGGGTACGTCAGTTCAGTCGGTACGGTAGCCAACAGCGCCAAGTTCTGGCGGACATACCAGAGCGACATTACCCCGAGCATATGCACTATAGCTCCTAGTTCATCTAGTGCACCGATCGTGCATGATGATGCAGCTATGTATCCACAGAGCACTGGTACTTTCTGAGTATGCAGGCTTTAGAGCCAGTTTTTTTCATTTCATCTGTTTGGGAGTTGGTGATGGACTCCGTGGGTGGTGTGCTGTGTTAAGATAACGGTTGGTGAAGATGTGAGGTTGGGATGGGTTGTAGATCCCGTGTCTTAGAGAGATAGTTGGCCATTATTTAGGATGCCTGACCTTGTTTGACTATATCTTAGGAATGGTTTGGCTGACCATCTTATATGCCTGTGTCGATTGCGATCAACGATTTGTTTTCTTTTGACCTTATGTTGAATTTCGGGGACAAAAATTTCTTTAAGGGGGGTAGAGTTGTGAGACCCTGACCCGTTTTTTTTTTCAACTTTTTTCGACGCACATTTAGTGTTTTTGTTGCAACATGTTTATATGCGTTTTGATGCATGATCGGGCTTAGATATGCATGCGAGGCAAGTTCCCGGGGCCGTTGGGTGTTGCGGTGCGAATTTTAAAAATTTAAAAAAAAAAAAATTTTCGTGACCCTGTAAATACCTGGTATTAGATATTTTCAAAAGATATTTTCAAAACTTCTCAGCTAAATTTTTTTGTTTTTCTCTCTGCCTTCTCTCTAATTTCTCGAGGGCCCGGGGCTTAGTTGTCTACGATCCAACAGTGGATCCTTGCTATTGGCACGGTGGTCTACGCATCCATCCGAATAAAATTTTATTTCGGCGAACCTTAATTTTGTACGTGGTTCGAGACGCTGAGTTTTTAACTCACCGAGGTAGGATCCTAGATTCTCATGTCTTATAAGGGTGCTACGTGTAATCGTGCGTGTTTTTACCATCTTGAAATGTATAAAAATTAACTTTTGTTCCAAAGGTTCAATTTTGGTTTAAAACCATTTTTCGTCATTTTTGGTGGATGAAATCGTATTTCGAGGGTTTCTTTCAAGGGTTTGGTGTTAGGCTTGGGCGTGAGTATGTCCGAGGGTGTTGGAGGGGTGTTTCGGGACTTCAATTCGAGGTTTGGAGGCTGAAACCATAGCTCAAAAATAGTTTTTGGGGAAGGTCAGTCGACTTGACCTTGGAGGTCAGTCAACTGGATCATGTTTTTGGGAGGTCAGTCGACTGGACCTGGAAGGTTAGTTGACTGAAAAGGTTCTGGTTTGGGTTTTTGGCCCTTCCAGTGTGTTTACAATTGACTGGATGAGTGGGGTCAGTCGACTGAGGTGCTGGGCTATGTGTTTGTGGTTTGGTGGTTGGTTCCTTGGTTTTCAATTCGTTTCTAATGGTATTTAGTTGATTAATTATGGGATTAGTCGACTGAAAGACTGTTGGATTCTTTTTGGGGTTCGGTTGGTCGTGTTGTGGCTTTGGGGTTCGTATTGTGGCCACAAGTGTTTGTTTAGATGTCGTCCTTGGGGTGACGTGCCTGATTAGATGTGGGTGTGGTGCACGGTTAGGTGCGTGGTGTTGTTCTACATGGGGTACGGGGCATGTTTAGGCCTGTGGTTCTTAGGGAAAAGGTGTTGGTTGTTGAAACTAGAGTCTTATGGGTTTTGTGTTGGCCTTCGGGCTAGGCTTGGTGTTGTGGTTGGTTGTCCCGATGTGTGGACAAGTCGTTTGGGTAAACGGATGATGGGTTGTGTGGCGTCGTTATATGGAACGTTGTGACTATACGTGCTTTATGCTTATAGAACTGTAATTAATTTTATTCATGCATGTGGCAAGATGGACAGGTGATCATATGTAGTTATGAAGCATTTAACGCTTCGATTTTGTATATGCATATGCTGGTTCAGTGTTTTCCCATAGTGTTTGGTGTTATCCCGTAGTGTTCGGTGTTATCCCGTGGTTTGCAGTTTTACCCCGTGGTCTATGGTTTTACCCCGTATTATACAGTTTTATTCCGAAAATGTATATTTGAGTTCGGATCTTTATCACAATGTTAGGAATGTTATTGTGTCTTGTGAGCGCCGGTTATATGCATCTGTATTGCATTTGTTGGGGTTGAGGTCTCTCTGTGAAAGTCTGAGAGGGTACATGGATTGCGTGAAATGCATTATGGGATGAATAAAATCAATTTCAAATTATTTTTAAGACCCGCGTGAATTGCGATATGAAAATCGTTTTCAAACCATTTTCGAGGCTCCTGTGAGTCCAACATGGTTATTATCCTCGCTTTGCTTGGCTTGTGAAAATTGTTTTAAAGGTTTGAAAGAGAGTATAAAACTGTTAGGGTTGGTATACTGAAAATCAT